>JAOXJP010221047.1:0-11702 GCA_025762735.1 Platanus orientalis | reverse complement strand
AGGAAAGGACTCCACCTCACAACCCATGATAGACACCAACTCCCCTAGGTTGTGAACATACCCACTGGGAAGATCATAGATTTATTTAAATTAACCTTTAGCCCTAATGCGGCCTCCATTATAAGAAGAATGCATCTCAGATTACAAATTGCCTCATTTTTTGTCTCCAACAGAAACAAGGAATAATTGGCAAGCTGAATAAAAGGATCTGAGGGGCTATCATCCGAGGGAGAAAAACCAACAAACTGCCCACAACACACTGCCTTACTTATCAACTTGTTAGGAAGCTCCATTACTAAAATGAAGAGGTAAGGCAATAATGGGTCACCCTGTCGAAGACCTCTGCTGCCTTTGAAGACGCCATTGGGGATTCCATTAATCAACACCGAAAAGGAAGGAGATGTGACACATTTCATCCAATTCCTCCATCTTTACCCAAAACCCATTTTATGCAAAGCTCTATTTAAGGACTAACTCTTGTAGTCATAAGCCTTCTCCCTATCAATTTTGCACACAACCCCTACCTTGCCTGATTTAAGCCTAGCATCAATGCACTCATTAGCTAGTAACAAGCATTCTATGATCTGCCTTTTGGTTACAAAGGCATTATGAGATTTCGATGTAACCATGGGAAGAACGACCTTAATATTGAGGGCAAGGATCTTGGGAGAAGCTTGTAGAGGCATCCCATCAAGCTAATCGGATGGTAATCCTTAATCTTAGTAGCCCCCTCCTTGGGGATTAAGGAAATGAATGCAGCACTTAAACTTTTGCATTGATCCTTCAAACAGAAAGCCTCCAAGGCTGCCATGGAATTTGAACCCACCACATCCCAACACTCATTTGAGAAATTTAATAGGGAATCCATCTAGGCCTAAAGCCTTATTCTCCTCCATGCTTTTAAGCGCAACCAAAAAAGGTCTTTCAAGCCAACTTTGCAGGTCTGGACTATTGCCTTCAAAATCAATCCCCTCAATATCCGACCTATTCAGGCATGGTTCATAGTACAACTTAGTATAGTAATCGTCAATGCTGTTCATAATCTTTAGTCGGTCTAAATTCACTCGTCATTGATTTTGAGTTTCGAAATTGAGTTGATAGAGCTTCTTATGTTAGCTATCTTGTGGAACAAGTGGGTGTGTTTCTATCTCCCTCGTTAAGCCAACAAGCTTTAGATTTCTGCATCCAGGATATCTCTTCCATCCTCAACAACTTATTATATTCAAAAATTGATTCCAATTTGATTTGCAAGTCCTCCGTAGAAAGAGGGTCATAAAGCTTTTTTGCTCAAGCTCCAACAGATTCATCAACCATCTCGGCTTCCTTTTTTCCATACCCTCAAACTCCTCTTTCTTCCATCGAGGACCGAAGATAAAGCTAGCCGAGCCTTCCACTTTTATTTCCTCCCACCATAATCTTATCTTTTTTTTTAAAGCCCGGAATTTCCAACCACATTATGTCAAACCTGAATGGTTTGGGATCAGACAACAACTCTCTAGCAGAAAGCAAGATTGACAGATGGTCCGACACAAAATTCGGTAAAGCCTCTTGAAAGATCACTCAGTACTACTCAAGCCAGTCAAAAAATAACAAAAATCTATCAATCCGACTGCTAGATCTCCTTGCTTGGCCATTGGACCAAGTGTAGGCCGAACCCCTTAATGAAAGATCCACAAGCTTGTGCACTATCGAAATATCCAACATCAAATTTTGGTATCAAAGCTATTGTGCTACATCACTTCCCCCTTCTGACTTCCTGGGGCTCCAACTCCTATGCTTGTCTCTTAGAAGAGGGCTTCTACTTGGTCCTCCATTCCTTTAAATGAAACTCGCATACACTTATTGACCTCGACGACCTTCTGGAGGAAGCTTTAGAATGGGATTAACCTCAATGATGTCTCTTAACTCGTCAAACTCATTACAAGATTAAACGTCGGTTTGGAAACAACCTACATCATTTCCCCCTTCTACCATCGCTTCTGTCAAAATATCGCCCCATGTTCTTGACTCCGTACTAATTCTTTGCAATTCATGTTGGTCTCTAGCAGTTACTTCTTTGGATGGACATCCTTTGTACGCTGGAACCACTCCCAGTCAATCCTGGACTGTCCTCTCCTTTTGCCACTCATCGATGGCTCTGGCCTGGACTTGGTTGAATCATATCCAAAATTGAGGATCAACTCTTCTTCCTTCTCTTCGTCGTCTTTCCCATTCACCTCAGATAAAAGTTTTTCCTTTCGGCACCATCTTTTTCCTGCATTTTTCCTCATATGTTTCAATTGTTAATGATGCAATCCATCTTACTTTGCCTTTGATTCGAAGGAGGTAGAGGCTTGGAATTCTAGACCTTGGCCCCTTGCTAACCTTCCTCCCCAAACATAGGTGTTGAGAATTTTTGCTCTTTCACTTATTCCTTGCCCTAACTTCAATCTAACCATCATCTTGTCTCAGCTAGAAAGATGAAGAAACATTATCAACTTTTGGGCATTCCAAGCAGGCCTTTGTTTTTTAGAGATAATGTGCAAAATTTCATTGAAAGGGAGAAATCCAAAGAGCAACAGAACAAACAAGGCCTCAAATCATCCAACAGATGAAAGGCAAACAAAAGAAAGAAAACAAGAAGGAAGAAAAAACCAAACAGCACCACACGTTACAACTCCTCACACCAGAATGAATGCCACACCCCTTCCTCAAAATCAGGTGTAATGGAGATCTAGTCAAGCAGAGATCTTTAAATATAAAGGGAAATCTCCTCAACACTCTTTGCCTTACCCTCAAAGATCCTAGAATTCCTTTCCTTCCAAAGGCCCCAACAAATTTCTCTCGGAAGATAAGACCAAATAATTGTCGGCAAACCCTCTAAATCACGGATCTACTAACCTGAAATCAACTCACAAAAATGGGATGGAAAAGACCAAGAAATTTGAAGATGGGAGAGGAAGAAACCCCAAAGTAGGTGAGCTAAGGCATAATGAGAAAGAAGGTGATCCACCGATTCATCTTCCATCAAACATAAGACACATCTGTTAGCCAAATTCCAATTCCTACTCTGCAAATGATCAAGGGTAAGAATTTTATCCAAGTAGACGTTCCATAAGGAGACTTTTGATGGGATGCCTGAATCCCAAATGCCACGAAATGGAAAAGACGTAAACCTAAACCCGACTAATTCCAAGCACAAAGATTTAGAATTGAAGCTACCTTTCTTAGAAATAGACCACTCCCAACCATCTTCAAGGCTCGGATCAGGATAGATCCCCCCCCCCAAGGAACCCAATAACCTATACAATTCACCCATCTCCCAATCATTCAAGTTTTTACGAAACCTCAGCATCCAAGTTTTCCCCTCAACATCAAAATCCCTAACCGCCAATTCCTTTGGGTCAACTACTAAAGAAAACAAAGTTCTAAATGAATCCTTTAAAGGCATCTGTCCCACCTATCTTTCCTCCCAGAATCTAATGTCTCTACCCGACCCCAACTTGAACCGGATAAACTTCCAAAAACTCTCTTTCAAATTCAAGATTGATTTCCAAATGCCATAACCATGCCTAACCTGAACCATCCTCAACTCCCAAACCGAAGTCATCCTAAATCTCGCGACTACCACTCAACACCAAAGACTGTCCCTTTCAGTACCAAACCTCCAGAGCCATTTGGCTAACAATGCTCTATTATGATCTCTAATTGATCTTAACCCCAGCCCGCCATCACACAAAGCCTACAAATGGTATTCCAATCTACTAGGTGGTACTTGTGATGCTCCTCCACATCATTCCACAAAAACTTTCGGAAAAGAGTCTTAATGCTCTCAGTCACTGACCCCAGGATGGTAAAAAGAGACACGTAATAGTTTGTAATGGATGCTAAGGTAGCTTTTAACAAGGTCAATCTACCACCTTTCGAAAGAAGATTGGCTTTCCACGAGTCCAGCCTCAGAGTAATCCATTCGATGACTGGATCCCAAATTGCCTTGGACTTGAACTTTGCACCCAACGGTAGCCCAAGATAGGACAACAGCAAGACCCCAATTTTACAACCCAGTATCCATGATAAACTCTCAATATTTGACACCTCACTTACTTGGAATAACTCACTTTTACCCAAGTTGATATTTAAACCTGACACCGCCTTAAAACCATGCAGAATATATCTCAAATAACCAAGTTGAAGCTCATCTGCATCACAAAAAATCACCGTGTCATCCGCAAACTGCAAATGAGAAATCCTACACTCTCCCCTACCCACCAAGAAACCAGAAATAAATTCTCCTTTAGCCTTGGAAATAATTTTGCTTAAAACCTCGGAGACCATAATGAATGAGAGGGGAAAGATGATCACCTTGTCGCAAACCCCTTGAAGTCCTAAAAAATCCTGTCAGCCACCCGTTTACCAAGATTGACAACTTAACGAATCTAATACAAATGAATATCCAACTCAGCCATTTGTGCCCAAATCCCATTTTCTCAATAATATAGTCCAGGAAGTCCCAATTCACATTATCGTAAGCTTTTCCAAGTCAAGCTTACAAACAACCCCACACTTGCTAGACAATCTTCTATCCTCAATGCATTCATTAGTGATGAAAACACTATCTAAGATTTGCCTACCTTCGATAAACACACTTTGGGGCTGAGTAATGATTCATTTCATAACTAATTTCAATCTAGAGGTCAAAACTTTGCAGATGATCTTGTAAACACTACTAAGAAGGCTAATCGGCCTGTAATCTTTTAGTTCCTTTGCATCATGCTTTTTAGGAATCAAAGTAATGAAAGTATTGTTCAAATGTTCATAGAACTTTTCCAAATAGTAGAATTCATCAAATTATTTCGTTAAGTCCACTTTTACTATCTCCCAATGTTTTTGATAAAAAGAAATTGAGAACCCATATGGAACAGGTGCCTATTCACCTTTCATTTCAAAAAGAGTTTTTCAAACTTCATCGTCCGAAAAAGGTTGCTCTAACATCCTCTTCTCAATAATGCGATCAAACTCCATCCCATCAAGCACTCACTTGAACCCCTGATCTTCCTTATACAACTTTTGGTAAAAATTTTCCACTTCTTTCCTAATTTCCTCCTGATCCTGGGATCATCTTCCATTGATCGATAAACCAAAAATTCCTCTAGCATTTCTATGGTGAAAAGCCATTTTGTGAAGAAAAAAAATTGTATTCTTTTCCCCTTCTTTCAACCAAGTAACTTTGGAACGTTGTCTCCAAAATGTCTCATCTTTTAGAGAAAACACAAGAAAATCTTTTTTCCATCTCTCTCTTTCATCCCTCTTTTGGGGATAAAGCAACCTCTCCTCTTCCACCATATCTAGCTCCCTAATCTTCAACCGACAATCCTCCAAGTTAGCCTTTAGAGGGTCACCCATGTTCTCATTCCAACTTTTTAGCCTAAATTTCAGCTCTTTAAGTTTAAGAGCAAAAATCCTACTAGGATTTCTGGAGTACACCCCACTATTCCACACCGATTCCACCACATCCATAAAATCCACCTTAAGAAACCACATATCCTTAAATTTGAATAGAATAGAACCACCAAACAATTTGTTTCGCTCCAACACTATTGGGAATTGGTCAAAAGTCACTCTAGGGAGGGCAATTTGAGAGCGATTTGGGAATAAATCATCCCAATCCTCGCAATAAAGAAAACAGTCTAATTTGCTCATGGAAACTTGGCTTTGGAAATTAGACCATGTGAATTTTCTCCCTTAAGAGGACCATCCAAAAGCTGTCCTCTATTTATAAATTCACCAAATTTTCTCATGCCGGAATCCCATCTACTAGCACCATTTCACTCGCTAGGCATCCTAATCAAATTCGAATCCCCCCCAATACACCAAGGCAAACTCCAAAGAGCCTTTATGTCATCCAACTCCACCAAAAAGTCATTAACTTCATCAGTTTGAACCGGACCATAGACCCCAACAAAGACCCATTCCTCCATCGACAACTTCTACCGACACTGAATGGCAATCGAAAAAGCCTCAATCTCATGCTCCAAGACCACAATTCTATCCATGTCCCACACCATCAAAATCCCACCTGAAGCCCCCCACGAAGGGAGAGCCAAACATTTACAAGGCATCATACTCCATACCTCTTTTACCACAACCTTAGACATAAGCTAGATTTTAGATTCCTGTAAACACAAAATATCTGGAATCGCACAAGAGATGCTTTGCTTAATAACCACTCTCTTATCTCTATTACCAAGCCCTCTCACATTCCAAGATAAAAATTTTAGATCGATTAATCACCCAAAAAGATTCCCTTACCATTACTCAGGCCCCAGTCACAAGACCCAGTCGACTTTCTGTCATAATTAATGCCACTCCAATTTCTTAAACTCACTTCCCAATCTCTTAGGAACCTCTCACCCTCGATATTGGTCCTTGGCTGGTGATGAGTGGTCGGATCTGACATTCGCAATCTGTTGTGGGCCCATGGTGATGCTGGATGCATGCAAGTACTAAAACACCAAAGAGATTAATTTGGATTACTAAAAATAATGATTGGTATAACCAAATTCCTACTTATCAGCCAGGTTATTTGAATCTCAAGAGAGGGGATTTAATGATGGCCAAGAAGTCATGCTAACAATCCAAACCATATAAGATATTCATAACAAGATTGCAACCCCAAACCAATGCTGTCCTCAACCAGATTAAGGAATAAATACAACTAACAAGTCAAGTCTTTATGGTCATCACATAATCATTCAGTATTCATTAATGGACTGTTAAAGCAAATAAAGTCTATAAGGCCAGGACTGATTTCTGGTTTTCAAAATGATAACAGCTGGGAAACACTCAATCCAATTATTAAGAGAGCATCAAATGGGCTGTGATGACCATTGTAGTTAACCATAGAGGTCCCACACCATAAGGTAACACTTGGGGGTGTTCTAAGAGTATCTGAATGCTAAGAAAAAAAAAAAAAAAAAAATTAGGAACAACAAATCTGGGAGCTGAAAATTTTCCAGTCGGTTTACAAGGAGAGTTATGCTTTAAAACTCATATGAGAAATCAATGAAATACTAACGTATGTTTGTAGGAAATACATCCACCATCCATTATACCATTCGCAGCACATTCAAGAGGGAAAGAAATAGAAAATGAGACTGTAATACTTGGATCTGGATCTGCAGCCACTTTAGCAGTACTGTTCACGTCACTGTAGCACTACTGTTCACGTCACTGTAGCACGGCACTGGAACTTGGTTCTTGGCCCCTCACCAAGGTTGATTTGATCTAAGAAGGGTTTCTTAGACTCCAATCTCTAGATCTAGGTGTAGCAGCCAGCAACTTTTGTCTCTTTTAATTTTCTTCATTGAAAATAACATAGAGAATAGGGTGTTTGTAGCTGCCACCCCCTCCTTTTACAAAAATATACCTCAAATAAAAAAGTAAAAAGACACATATGCCCTTATTATGACAATCCAAATAAAACATGAAATACCTACTCAAACACATAAGAATCACACCAAAAAAATAAATAAATAAAACTAAATGTTTGATAGTGATCCAGCCTCTCGAGTGGGCCCCACATGCTCCCGAACTACTCGAACTACAGCGAACAAGACTCGATCCTCCTCCGTCACTAGTACACTCAATGAGGAGCTCGGATGTCTTCATCACATGGGCCTTTGCAGAAGCCTACCTGGAGGCTAATAATCTCTAGGCCTAACTCAGTGCTTTTGTCCCTCGTCTTGAACATGACCCCCCTTGATCTGGCCATGCTTTAGAACTGGACCGAGGCCCATGCAGCCTTGGTTCTCTTATACTCCGAACCAGTGAGTTGAACCGAGGGCTGCCCCCGTAAGCCATTCTCCTTCCTCTCCCGAACCTCTACTATGGTTCCCCCTTTTTCCGACTCCCTTATGATAGACTTCCCCTCTCTCTATATTGGCTTTTTGTACTGTTTGAATTTCAAACTTTGACCATTCTCTTGCCTTACCCTCACCCCTCGGCCATTCTGTCGACCTCCCGAGACGGCTTCCAGCAAGTCTGGTTTAATCTGACCCCATACTTTCAAAGCAAATTATGAAGCCGGAATGAACTTGGGATTTTCAACCTCTAGAGAGCAACCCTGAACTCGCCACCCTATGTGGAAGTGATATATGTCCCTTATGTTTTCTCATACATCTCTTTCTTCTCTCGATTATCTTTGTCTTCTACATTCTTCTTCTTCCTCCACCATACCCTAAACCCTAGGTTCACCCTACCTACACAACCAACTTCACTGACTAAATAGTTGAGCAGTGGTGGAAGTGTTTGAACAGGAAATTGTGAAACCTCATCCTTTCCGAAACTCGCCACCCAAGGCAGTTACAGTCAGGGGTTGTTATAGTGTTCAGTCGTTTATTTTGACATAGATCATTGTTGTCTCTCCCCAAACTCTACCACCATCTCTATTCCCAGCCATCATAGAGATAGAGTTTTCGAGATATGAAGGGAGGAGGATCTATTGAAGAGGAAGAAGAAAGTAGGAAAAAAGGGGAAGAGTAAAAAATACAGAAAAGTCCTGCAGTCGTCGCATTTGCCACTACGGTTGTTGGTCATTGATGCCAAGGAGATTGGTGTTGAAATCAAATGGTAATTGATGGGGGTATTGATGACACTTTCATGTAATGAGACGGAAGTATTAAAATTAGAATTTGGAAAACAAAGGAGAACTTGTACCTAGATGGTTGTTGGATATGAGATAATTTCCTTGAATGCAAAGTGGGCTTTAGTGGCGTTCAAATCATCTCCATTTCAAAAGGTGGGAAATTGTACCAATTTTAATCTGCACGTAACTGAATGCTTGACAAGTGGTATTTTGGAAATACACATGGTTAGAGGATGTTGTATTAGTAAATACAAATACTCTATTACCATTTGATATTAGATGGATTTCTTGAATGCAAAGTGGGCTTTGGTGGCATTACAAATCATCTCCATTTCAATAGGGTAATTGTAACAGTTCCAATTTTCATGTCTGAATGCCTGACAAGGGATACCCCATGTGTATTTACCATTTACCAATTACCTTGCAGGTGTCATGTTGCATGCTTATTTGGGAGTGGCAAGATGTCTCTCCATATGCACTAAAAATTAGGTGAGAACGAATCTTGTGAGAACTGTGAAAACGGCATCAGGGTTCGGACACATCAGCGCCGAAAAGTGATAAGTGCCCCCCAAAAAGTGCAAATCACTTTTTGGTACTGATGTGTCAGCCCCTTTGGGGCCGTTTTCATGGTTCTCACAAGATTCGTTTGCACATAATCCAAGCCCCCCATATGAGATGGAGATGATTTGAATTCTCAATACTGAGTTTTGGAGAGTTTTCTCCCTGGAGCTCGTTTGGATATTGTATTAATCCATCTCTGTACCCCTACAACTTAACAATATTAGATCATAATACCCTCCTTTTTTTATTTCACAGCCCCATTATACTCTAGGGTGGGTTTTTAGTAGGATTAAACAAAACATAGTTGTAGGAGAGCGTGGTACAAGGTGGGAAACTCGCTTCTTGCAAAGCTCATTTAGGAAGCTAATTTCATTTTGCTTAGGAGCAGAGCTAGGATTTTTTGGTAGGGGAGACAAGTAAAAAAAATTAGTTAAAACAATGTTTAAATATACTAAAGTGTATATCATTTACTCGAAGAAATAATTCTCATTAAAAAGTCATTTACAACAGTGTACCATTCATTTACAAAAAATAATTGCCCACTAAAAATCCATGTACAATTATAGTGGCAATTATTCACGACGAGGCCTCATGTTCTAAAAGCGTTGGATGATATACTTATTATCGACCATATTAAAAACATCTTTCTCAGTATAAGTGAATAAACAATCATTCATCCAATCATCTCCCACATATACCTTTAACTCAACACAACTAATAAAACAGTCACTTCTTTGGCAGAAACTAATCCATTTAAACTAGAGATGATGTGAACCCTTTGTCCATCACCTTGTAATAGATAGTTTCCATTTGAAAATTTCATTTTATATCTTCCGTTTCTTCCCCTTGTATTCAAATTTAACAATAATCTTTATTTATGATTGTTCAAAAGATCGATCAACATTCCAATCCCTTATCAAAGAGCTTTTGCATTTGGACCTTTTATTCTCCTTGGTCTTTAATTTGTTTTTCGTATCCGATTTGATAAGTTCTTCCATGGATTTAGGTTGCATTCTATGTTAGACAAGGAAAGCAACTAGACTTATGTTTATGAAGAGAAGGAAACAAATGTTTTGTTTAGGGTTTTGATCTGTAGGACCATGGGAACGATACATGGAAGAAAATGGACAGGAATTTGGGTGGGTTAGAAGAAATTTCAAATTCCCACCCATTTTCTCCATGTCTCGTCTCCATGGTCCTAGACACCAAATCCTAGACAGAATATCCACATAGACAATTATTCTTTTAAAAAAAAAAATGAAGAAGAATAAAGGGAAACAAAGAGATTGTAGCTACACAATTAGGAGAAACCTTGATTTAGAGGAGAGAAAAAAATATATTATTTATATCATTGAAAGCAAACGATGTTTAAGCAAAGAAGAAGAATAATGATTGTTTGTGTTGATATATACCTTGTAGGCATGCCATTGATTGACACATGATATGTTCTTTAATTTGGTGTCTGTTTTTGACCGCCTACTTTTTCAATTGAACATTGGTTTGGATGATTTTACTCCCAACACAACACATGTTAGCTTATTATTCATCATAGATGCTACTAGGACTTTTTTATCACAAAATATTTAATGGGATTTTTTAAAAAGTTTCAATCTCTTCTGTTTTTTTTGGTAATGATTTCTTCTATTAATACGTTTCCTCTCTTCTACTAAATAAATAAATAAAACAATAAAAATTCAATATATGGCTATAGGTCTTCGTAAACTTCTCTCTAACCACTTGAGTAATCTTGTTAATGTGGTCTTTCGAAATGACTACACTTGTTACTCTTACCTATCAGGTGCTTTTCCTATGTTGACATAGGCCTATGTAGGTGTGTTATTGATTGACACATGATGTGTTTTTGAATTTGGTGTCTCTTTTTTTGGCAAGTATTTTGTATGCCTCCCTTACGAACACTGAGGTTTGCTGGGCGTTAGGGGGTGGACACTCAGCAGACCTTAGTGTTAATAAGGGAGGCGGATAAAATCTGCAGGGCTTCTTTTACACCTGAACACTTTTTTGAACCCCAACACGTGTCAGCTTATAATTCACCATAAACACTGCAGACACTTTGTCAACAGAGAACATTTTTTCCCTTTTTTTAACGAAATTTGAGGGAGGGCAACTGCCCCCTTGCCCCTACGCTACAGACACTTTGTCATCACAAAAAAAAAAAAAAAAAAAAAAAAAAAAAAAAAATTTATTTTTTGGTAATTTAGGTGGGGCGACTGCCCCCCTTGCCACTAACATGAAGCTTAAGCAATGGGATTCAAAGTTTGGAGAGCATCATCCAAAGCTAACAGATTTTTGCAATTGCTAAAGCATGGGCTCTATATTCAACTTTAGTGGACGGGTGTGAAATTGTTGCCTACTATTTAGATGACCACATAATGGGATTGTTTCCAAAATAAATGTATATCCCGGTGGTAGACTTCTGACCAGACTTACAAATGCATGTAATGATAGTATAAATAGTTATTGCTAAATAAATAAATAATTTATCATACCTATATTATTC
>JAOXJP010221006.1:0-11703 GCA_025762735.1 Platanus orientalis | reverse complement strand
ACAGGGTATCATGAGGGACTTTGGGATTTCTTTGGTTTTTCCTATGGACCTTATGGCCCTTCTAATAGGGTGAAGAATTATGGCTTTTAGTGCTTTAGGCAGAAGATTATGGAGATTGGTGCCGGCAGCAGTTTGTTGGGCAATCTGGTCTGAAAGAAATAATAGAGTTTTTTATGGTTGCTCTGAGCCAACTTGGAAGGTTCTTATGAGAGTTAAGGATTTTATAGTGTTTTGGGCTAAGTGATGTAATGATCTTAATGGTATTCCCAAAGAGAATTTAGTCAGGAATTGGGATAGCTTCATAGGGAGATACGATGCTTGAGGTTTTGTTTTTCCTTTGGGACTTCTCGTCCCTTTTCCTTTCCTTTTATAAATAAAATTTTTTTCTTCATAAAAAAAAGATCAATACTTTTTGTCGAGTTTCATATTTCTCGACTTTCGTACCCAACAGTAGAGCTTGTGAAACCTTAAGGAGATGTATGTTCCTCTGTTTTAGCACCCATTTTGTGCAACATTAAGGAGCTGTATGTTCCCTTTCTTGCTATTTAAATAAATTCCATCACTGATTTGAAATAAAATTATTGGTATATTTAATTTCAATACCCATGGAAAATGGGGACATTCATTGAAATCAGTGGCAATTATGTAGAATATAATTTGAAACATTGTACTAATTACTAGAGGGCTTGATGCATATGTTCTTTTTTGCTGCTGGCTGGAGTTTTAGTACCAGAGTTATTGCAACATGTTCTTTCTATGTTTCAGTTGAAATCTGCAGTTCACATGAAGAAGAAGATGAAGAGGATTAAAGAAGGAAACAAGAGGAGAAAGAAAAGAGACGATGAGTACACGAATTGGGGAAAAGTTGTACGAGCATATCTCCTCACACGGTGGTATATATATTGATGCAGCACACAAGCCAAAAAATCACTCAAAGGAATAGAAGTAATGCAAGGCTGAAGTGGAGGGGATGCACAGCTGTTGGATCAGTTAGGTGTTTATAGTGCCAGGGTCTGAGAAAAAATAGCAAGGGTATGGAGAGGATTTAATGCTTAAAAAAGTGGGTGAACACCAGGGGTTTCAGGTGGTTTAATAGGAACTGGGCAGCAGATTATGAGTGTTAGTAAAAGTGGCAAATCTGGTTCAGGATATTCTTCAAACAGAGGGTAGTCACTAGGGTTACATAGGTTCTGTTCTGGGCTAGGATTGGGTTCTGATTGGATTGAAACAGTGGCTGATTGTAGGTCTAGACGAAGTTTAAACAGAGGACTACAGGGCTGGTATGTAAAAGGAGATTATAAGTTGATAGGCTATAGATTTCAGGGTAATAGAAGGGAAAAACAGGTTGTTCGGGGACTGATTTCAGAAGTGTATTAGTTCAAACGGGGTAATCAGCAGGGTCTGTAGGTTGACAGCAAGTTAAACACAGGATCTATGGGATTGATAAGGATCTGAGGCGGACATTGGAGGCTTGGTGGGACCCACACATGGCCTTGGTGGGGTCCACACATGAAGACACAAGAATTCACATGGAGGAGTACCTTCACTGTTTTATTGGAGTGTTGCTGTTTGGGAGTCTATTAGAGTAGTTTTATTGTCTTAGTTAATAGTTTATGAAGTATTAGAGTTAGGACTTGGTGGGAATTCTAATTATTGTTTTTGGGCCTTTTTTGTCAAAGGGAGATAATTCAAAATCTGTGGCTGATCGACATAGGGAAAGAGGGCCACGATTTTAGTGTTTTTTTTTCATATATATATAGCAACTTCTTTATTTTGGTGGATTTTGGAGTCTTTAAATAAGGTACTCTCTATTGTAATTGGTAATGAATTTTGGAATAAGAAATTTTCTGGATTTCTTCTCTCTCACACGAGTGGAGTTCCATCATCTCAAGCTCCATGCCTGAGCTTGAACCAAGGTAGGGAGTACCATGGGCATGAAGTAGGGATTACCTCCAGGTAAATCTTTTTCTTTTTCTTCTTCTTCTTCTTTTCTTGTAATTTCCTTTGCTGCCATACTCTGCAAAGCCTAGTCCTTCCATCACTTTCACGAATCCCTAACCATTATATAATAAAATCCTCCTTCTTTACCCATCTGTCAGTCCCCAAATCCCTCTGCCTCTGAGTTTCACATCACAAACTCCTTCTGGACTTACATACCTGCAGCCATACTTCTATCACTGCCTCTTATGTCTTTCCCTCCCAAACACTTAATTATCCATGAACCCTGGTCTGCAGATCATTCTCCCTAGCACCTCCATTAGAGTTCAAGAAAACATCAATCTAACTCTGCAGTACCCTTGGAATGCAGATCATTCTCCCTAGCACCTCCACTAGAGTTCAAGAAAACATCAATCTAACTCTGCAGTACCCTCGGAAGACCTATCCTTTAAAGTTTCAGACTTGAGACTTGTCACCCCTGTTATAACCTCAATCATACTCACAACTTTATTGATTTTCTGACCCCTATTTCCCTAGAAAACAGGGCCCTGTCTAATCTTATTTTCTAGCATCCAGCAGCTTGAATTAAGTCCTAGCCTAACCCATAAAATCCTTACAGTCTATTTCCAGAACAGAGCTTAACTAATCCTATTGCCCAACCACCGTTTCAACAAAGTACTGAACCAGATCAGCCTCTTCTTTTCTTGCTTCATGTGCTATACAACTAGCCAGATTTTGATATCATTCAGTCCCTATTACCTGACCCAAGTTATACCCATCGAAACCCTGTTGTTATGAACTTTCAATCTAATTCCCTACCAGCATTTTAAGCTTCTGAAACCAGACCCTGTGTAGCCTGCTGTTTTCTATGGGCAGGTGTATTAAATTCCCAATTGACCTCAAATTTACCCCTTTCTGGACCAGCTTAGTTCATACCTGAGGCCTTGGGAGTTGGGACACCCTAGTACATCAGCCTTGATTACTTTAATTATTTGCCTGGTAAATTTTGGTGGTGCTGCATCAGCACCATTCAAAATTAATTTGAATTTTAGTAGTGGGCTAAGGGAGTGCAATTGGTTACACAATTTCAGTTGCCGATGACACTTATTTTTATAAAGATTCTTAGAGTCAACTCAGAATGATTAGATGTGCCTTAAGGTGTTTCAAGGCTGTTTTGGGCTTAAGGATTAGTTTCTACGAAAGCATCATGATCGGAGTAGGAGATGTAATACATCTGAATCTGTTAGTAGGAAATTTAGGCTGTAGGGTAGGGGTGTCAACGAGCCGCTGCTTTGCCTAGCCCAACTCACGCTCGACACACAAGGATCAGCTTCAGGCTCATCACGAGCTTGAAGGCCAAGCTCAGCTCAGCCATAGCTCGGCTCACCAAACTCAAGCTTACAATGTTTTGACTGTTTGATTTGACTGATGTGATGTCTCAGTATATGCTAACAAGCAAAAACAAATTTTCTTTTTAGTAAAAGAGCAAAAGCAACTTTACAAATACAATTATATATATATATATAGATTAGGCCAAATTAACTCTTTTTTTAATAAAATACGTTGAATGAGTGATATGATGCCGATACATGACATGATGGTTACTCAAATAAATACATAGGTACTATACCAAGATATAAATTATAAGTATCATATCTTCAATTATGTATAAACATATTTAATGTTTAAATATTAATATATTAAACTATATCTATATATATTGCATACATATATAAGAACTTTAATGAGCTGAGCCTGGTGAAGCTCGGCCCAAGCTCACTTAGCCAAGTGAGCTCAATTGGAGGCTCGGGTTTGTCTCATGAGGAGCCGAGCTGAACTAGCTCAACTTATTGACAGCCCTACTATAGAGTGGGGCTTGTTCTGCAAGGTATTTAGATTGCCCTTGGGAGTGGGATACAAAAGAAAGGACATTTGAATTAAGGTAATCGAGAGGATTCAAAAGATTGGCAGGTTGTAAAATTTCTTACCCTTCCAACAGTGGGAAGATCACGTTTATAAAGGCGTCATTGGCAGTATTCTTATATATTTCCTATCTCTTTTTTGTCATGCTAGAGTTGGTGGAAAAAAAAATTAAAAACTCCAGCATGAGTTCTTTTGGAAAGGATGGGAGAACTCCTTTATTATCCATCTGGTTGACTGGAGAAAGGTGTGGTGTGTGGGCTGAAAGATAATAAAAGGGGAATAGGGCTGAGAAATATTGGTCAGGCAAATAAAGACCTTTTTTGTAAGTGGCTTTGGAGATTTGTGGAAGAGGAGGATAGTATGTGGAGAAAAATAATTGCTACGAAATACAAGATGATAAATGATTGGGAAAGAAGAGCGGTTGGTTTTGTCATGGTAAGGGCCTTTGGAGAGGCATTATGAAATGTTTGGAGGCTTTTAGGGAAGGAATCTGTTTTAAGGTGGGGATGGAAGAAAGGTTAGATTTTAGGAAGATAAGTGGTGTGGTGAAAACCCCCTTAGAGTAGATTTCTTGGAAAATTTCAGTCTTGTAGAAAACAGAGAGGCTAGGGTGGTGGATTACTTATCTTAGAATGGAGAAGCATCATATTGGAATCTAATTTTGAGGAGAGCATTAAATGATTGTGAAATTCACTGATTGTAGACCTTTTGGGTAGATTCTGAGTTTGCCTTAACGGGGGGCCTTTCAGAAGCTGGAAGTGAGTGGAGATTTCTTGGTGAAGACTTGTTTTAGATTGTTAGATATATTTGACTTGTTTATTATCCATTACATTTGATTAGGACTGTCAATGAGCTGAGGCTTGGCTTGGCTTGTCATGAGCTGAGCTTGAGCCAACCTGCACTAGGCTCAGCTCATTAGAAGCTCAGCTTATTATGGGTCTGATATATGTGTATTGATATATCTTAGTATAATGTATCTAGACATTAAATATGCTTATAAATAATAGAAGTACTTATGTATTTATTTTGGTATAGTACATATGTATATGTTGAGTAACCATCATGATTGGCATCATATCACTCAGTCAATTCTATTTTATCAAAAATAAAAAAAGAATTGATTTGGCCTATACTAAATAAATAATAGAGAAATATATTTGTACTTGTAAAGTTACTTTTGCTCTTTTACGAAAAAAAGTTTCTTTTGCTTTATTGTTGATACATACTGAGATATTGCCTCAGTCAAATCAACCAGTCATTTAAGCTTGAGTTTGGAGAGCCGAACCAAATCAAGCTTGACCCTCAGGTGTGTTGAGTTTGAACCTAATCCTTATGTAATGAGCCTGAGCAGAGCTGGACTTGGCTCTTGACACCCCTGCATTTGGCATCACTTGATCCCATCCACAGTGTAATTCTTTATTTGGATGACTAATCAAGGAAAGATCTTAAAGCTAGATAATTTGGTGTAAAGAGGATTTTACCTTCCAAAAGTTTGCCTCTTATGCTATGAGGATGAGGAAGTAAATCCCACCTTTTGATTCTTTGTAAATATTCAATGGAATGGTGGTAAACTATGTTGAGATTTTTTGGTATTTATTGGGTAACTCCTTGTGATCTTTAAAACCTTTTCATGGTTGGAGGTCTTTGGCTTTTTCTAAGAGGGGAAAAGAAATTTGTGGTTGGTTTTAGGGGTGGTGTTTGGGCCATTTGGTGGAGAGTAACAACCGGGTGTTCGATAACTATGCTGAATTATGGTGTGTTTCGCAAATGCCAAGGAGTTTGTTCACTTGGGCTCCTTAATGTAGAAACTGTTTAACTTAAAGAGGGATATGTGATGTGGACAACATAAAGAAACTATTGTATGTGCCGCCACGCAACAGGGCTAGGTTCAAGTCGTATGTTCTATATGGGTTTATGGTAGGTGTTTAGTGTTTAGAACACGAATGTAATAAGACCAATAGTGCCAAGATTTTATTGGGTTTTAGTTCAAGGGTATAGGGTTGTAATAAGGCTGAAACAACCAAGGTTATTTCGGGTATTCGAGGAAAAATTGACAACTCACTATTTTGTCATTTTTGTGGGCTTTCAAGTCAACAAAGTGGGGTCCACACTAGCTGGTCGCCTCTATGTTCCCAAATATTTAGTTGTTTTCAAATTAGTTTTAGTAGTCCTAAGTTTTAGAAATACTTGAGTCTTAAGTTAGGAGTGATTTAAAAGTCTATTTTTAGCAATTGTTATTTTGTTTAGTCTTATAAGCCTATAAAGGCACCAACAATCTCCAAAGCCGTTCAAGCATTAATTCCAAATACTCAAGCCTAATACGTCTCAACTCAAGATTTCCAGCTGACTCTTCAAGCGATGCGTCAAATAGCTATAGAGATGCGCCCTCTCAAAGATGCCATCTCCACCAAAGGATCTTCTCCAGCTTAGTTTGATTCTGAATCAACAACCTAGAAGTTTGGTGAAGATAATGACGACTTCTTTTGATCCGATTTCAAATGCCAAAATAAGATGTCACATCTTCTCCAACAATATCTAAATAAAGTTTCAAGTCGCATCACATCTAATGCTACGTCTTCACAAATTTTCAAAGGATATCTCCGTAAAATATGGTTTATATCACCTGAAAGCCATGTGAAATTCACATGCGTAAACATTATAATAATGTAGTTAGTCAGTCTATGTATATGTAAATTCAAAAAAAGATATAAAAAAGTCAAAAAATTCGGTGAACAATAATGAATAGTGCTAAATAGTGTTCAACAATACCAAATAATACCCATCAAGTAGGTGGTTCAAGGGAGAGGGTGGTATAAAAGTTAAAGTTTGAAGATCAGAGATAGAGATGGTGCTTGGAGAAGAAGAAAGCGGTTGGAATATTGGATGGAGGATGGATGAAAGGAATGACTAAGATGGATGAAGGAGATAAGTCAAGGTGATTAGGTTGAAGTGGTAAGAATTATCTCTCCCGAATGAGAAATGGAATTAGCTATTTATAGGCAAAGGAAGGCTACGGATTTGAATTGATTTTGAATCCGGAGGACTCTCGAATGACGAACTTGAATAAATTTAGAATCCGGAAGTTTATCGAAAGAGAGATGGCAACCGGATACTGGATTGAGATTTTCTTTGGAAAAATGTTTGAATTTCAGATTTGTCTCGAACTTAAAGGTCATAGAAAGGGATTGTTTGGGTACTATTTATTGTTTGGCACTGTTGGGTACTGTTTAGTACTGTTCATTACTGTTCATAGCTGAATTTTTTTGACTTTTTTGACATTTTGTTTTTGATTTCCATACACATGGACTGACTAACTACATTATTACAATGTTTGTATGTGAATTCACGGATATTAGATTGAGATTTTCTTTGGAAAAATGTTTGAATTCTGGATTTGTCTCGAACTTGAAGGTCATAGAAAAGGATTGTTTGGGTACTGTTTATTGTTTGGCATTGTTGAGTACTATTTAGCACTGCTCATTACTGTTTATAGTTGAATTTTTTTGACTTTTTTTTTATTTCCATACACATGGACCGACTAACTACATTATTACAATGTTTGCTTGTGAATTCACATGAATTGATATGACTTTCAGGTGATATGAACCGTATTTTGCTGAGATATCCTTTAAAAATTTGTGAAGACGTGACATTAGATATGATACGAGGCTTGAAATTTTGTTTTGATATTGTTGGAGAAGATGTGACATTTTATTTTAGCATTTGAGATCGGATCAAAAGAAGTTGTCATTATCTTCACCAAACTTTTGGGTTGTTGATCCAGAATGAGACTGAGCTAGGAAAGATGTGGAGATGGCATCTTTGAGAGAGTGCATCTTTGCGGCCATTTGTCGCATCTCTTGAAGGGTCAACTAGAAATCTTGAGTTGAGATGTATTGGACTTGAGTATTTGGAGTTGATGCTTGAAGCATGTTTGAAACTTTTGAGTTGCGAGCTTGATGCATTTTTGATTGGGGACATTTTCTGAAGATCGGCTACAACAATTGATGCCGAAGGAGTTTGACATATCATATTTATCCCACCATTTAAGGTGGGAGTCTCTGAACAAATTTGGGATTGATTCATAAAGGTCGATAACGTAATCCCATTTCATTATCCAGGGATAGGAAATTTTTGAAAACTAAGACATGCAATGATTGGAGGGTTCATTTATTTGGAGTTTTTTTGGTATTTATGAAGTGATTGAAAGATAAAAGGAGATTTGGAGGTAGAACGTTTGAAGTGGCTCCATAGAAAAACTACCAATTTTGGGAAAACCAATTGGGAATTTTGTGGGTATGATTAACAGAAAATTGAAGAAATCAAGAGTGGGATTTTTTGGTATTTTGGAAGAGGAGGATATTTTCCCAAGCTTGCATTTAATCCCAATAGTTATAGGGAACTTGTTGGTTGCCTGGTGAAGTAACATATTTTGGGATATGAAAGGGGAATTCTAATCTTGAGGAGAGAGGACGTGAAGGATTTTGAGTTTTGAATAAGCGATTTTGCCTTCTTTCTCTGTATGATTAATGAGAGTACTTTGGGATTGTTGGAGAATGGCCTCATAAAACTTGTTTGAATAATTGACATGTTTGGGAATAAAATGGGTTTTTTGAGGAAAACATTTGGAAACAATTTGGTCTAGATTGAGCTTATCAAACATTTGGTCATCTAAGGGAAATATAGCCCAGTGAGACTTTGGAAGGTAATCAGATTTTTGGATATTTGGCAATTGGTACGGAATTGTAACTAGTTGTTTGTCTTTTGAGGTTTGAGGGGTATTACCTCCTCAACTCTTTTTTGCTGCAAGAATTCACAAGTGAGGAAGTCAAGAAGAAAATTTGTAGATCCATTTATGAATTCAGTGTCAAATTAAAAAACAAAAAGTAAAGCTTGCCATCGTGCAAAAATTTGTTTTGAAGTTAAGTTTTTTACATCCTTTTGAAGAATTTCTTTGGCAGATTTGCAATCAATATGTAACAAGAATTTGAACTATTTGTTCGGGGGTTTATGCACCGACCCCAAATAGTTGGGATAAGGCTGTTTGTTGTTGTTGTTGTTGTTGTTGTTCGGGGGTTTATGCCTTGGGCGTGGCCTTCCTATCCCCTTCCCTTGGCTGTTGCCGTTAGGCTCCCATCCCCTATCCTGTCTTCCTCTAAACTCTTTCCTCTTCTACATGTCACTACGTATTTTCTTCTTCTTCCCTAGCTCCTATTCTTCTTTTGATATTCTTATTCTTTCCTCCATTCCTTCTTACAGAAATTCTTCCATAGTTGAAGATCGATGTTTGCCATAATGGAAAACTGGGTGTGCTAAAAGTTAACCTTACGGTTGGGGTTATCTGGGAGGTTTCCTTGTTTAATTGTACCAACCAATTCCAGGTAATTTGCTCTCTAATAATCCAGGGTGAGTTCTTCTTTTAGGCCCTATCTGATTGCAGGGGAAGTTGGGGAAGTGAAGTGAAATATGATTTCCCTCAACTTTCCAAAGGTGTTTTGATGTCAATGGAAAGTTGAGGGGAAGTTAAATTTTTTGTTAGTTTCCAAATGGAAATGCAAAAAGTTGACCTTTTATTTGATGGAAAATGACATTTCAATTTTTTGGAAAGTTAGAGGGTGGTTAGGAAAACTCTTTTCTGTTTCCTAAACTTTCTGCGCAATCAAACATAAAGATAGTTGATTTACTTTTTCTCAAAAATTTCAATTTTCCATGCAATCAGTTGGAGCTTTAATCTTCTATTTATCTGAAAATTACCTTGGAAATTATTAGCTTTACTCGCAAAGTTCCTTGCTGAAAATTTCAGAAATCTGGGTTCTAAAACAGTTAAAATTGCCCCCCCCCTCTTTCTCTGCTTTTCTTCAATTTTATTTTAGAGTTTTTTATCCCCTGTGTCCCCTTCTAAACCCTCCAAAGTCCTCTTGAATCCCAGTTGATCAAGTTCTTGATCTAAGAACCATCATAGGTTTGTGACCTCCATTAAAGTAACAGTACAGCCTTTATATATATATAAACACTTCAGAACTGCATGAAATTTTGTATGGGAGTACATCTAAGATTCATCTAACAACTTAATGGTTTGAGAAAATTCTGATGCATGAGCAGGGGTATTTTGGTAATTTCGTGGGTCTGCCTTTAAATTCCTTTTTTTCCATTTCTCTTTTTTTCTTCCTTCTTGTCTTCGTTTATTCATCTTAATTCTTTCCCTATCTGATTTCCCTTCATTTTCTCTAATTTTATTTTAAGTTTGATATTGTTTGGGGTGTGCTTAAGTTCAATTCCTGGTTGCTTTAATTTGTGTGCTTCCACTACATCAGTTTGGGGTTTCATTGAGATTCTTGGCTATATCCTATGTCAAATATGTTAAATGATTGGGACAGGAATTTTGGTTTTTAGCTTTCTTTTTCTTTTGTAGGGTTGCTGTTAGGCTGTGGTTCTTTTGCTTCCTTTGTAATTCTTTTTAGCTCTTGGTGGCTTGTATGATTTCTGAGGGTTTCCCCTTCTTTATGGAATATATTTTCCTTTACTTATAATTTTAAATGTCATCTTAGTTCTTCCAAATTTAATAATTTTATTTTAGCAAACATTGGTTCAATGTGGTAGACTGTCTAATGGATTAATTATCAGAAAAAAAAAAAAGACTGTCTAATGGATCAAATTTTCTTGATGGATGTGGAATTGGCTCAAATACTGCACAAGGAATTTGGACATGATGTTGTTGATTGATCCTAGGATGATTTTGAATACAATTAATTTTACTGTGCTATTCTAGTTCATCAATTTGTGCTGACGTGTGGCTGTTTGATTATCCTAATTGTCCTTATTTTCAAGAGAAAATCTACCTTGAGTCTTTGCATCATTATGATTGGAATGCTAGAACTACAATCCACACCCATTAGTGAATATGATAAGCCTTCACTCGACTTCTCTACACATGTATTGAAAGATGGACCTTTTAACATGCAATGCTGGTTTAGTCATTTACAATTGTTGGGAGGATAGAATTTAGATATCCTGGGCGCCCTTTAATTTGGTTTTGTTACTATTCTTTTCTGCTTTCTCTGTAGTAAGCTGCCCTTATGTTTAGACTTTTTCTTTTTAATCATTGGAGTGGATCTACCCAGTAAATTTTACCAAAATCGTTGACAGGAGTAACAGCTTGATTTCTGACATGACCCTCTCTCTCTCTCTATATATCTGTGTGTGTGTGTGTGTGTGTGTGTGTGTGTACACGTGCGTGTTTCTTTGTTGTTGTCTGTACGAATTTAAGTATTTGCGTATTCTTTCATTTTGTTAAGGATACTATATTGGATGCTTATTGCAGTTGCTGAACCAAATTGTGTGTGAGCTACCTCCAGAGCACCCTGTATCTAATGTTAGACCTCTACGTGATTCACTTGGTCATACTCCACTTCAGGTCCGTTCCACACAGTCATTTAGTTGATGCTGCATTCTGCTTCTGCTTCCAATTAATTTCAGATTTATTGTTAGAAAATCTTATGAATCCATGGAGCTTTGGGTTTTCTCTAGTAATTCATTTGGTTGATAGCTTTACTGTTAACCCATCTATCTTGGTAAATAATGTATTCTGGGTACCTTCTTCATGGCCATACATACCATTTGGCATGAGGGCACATGATGAGGTAGCCATTATTTGTACTCATCTGATGACACAAAAGCCATAACTTGGAAGTTTGCCCACCATATCAGAAGTCAAACATGTGCTGAGTACATATTATTATTGTCTCTAATGCAATCCAGTATTATTATTATTACCAGAGTGGGATCTCGAACTATTGGATTGAGTGACAATCAGATTCCACACCTTCATCCCCCAGGCACCCC
>JAOXJP010220995.1:0-11703 GCA_025762735.1 Platanus orientalis | reverse complement strand
GAACAGAGGATAAGAGGAGCAGATTCAATCCATTCTGTTCAACGGTTAATTTTTTTTTTATTGAAAAGGTAAAATATTTTATTGATAAGATGAAAAAATACAAAAAAATAGATCTATCAAAACACCATGTTGTCTATGCTTCTCGTTAGCTATCATCTTATGTCAAGGCGTAATTGAAGTTCAGAAAACTTGACACTATAGATCTATCAGGACCTGAAATAGAATAACCAATTCTTGGATATCTAAAAATTCCAAATAAATTTTAACTTAACTAATTCTTAGGTTTCTCATACCCTAATGCAGATATCTTTCTTCTTTGTGTGTGTGTTTTTTTTTTTTTTTCCAATTTCGAATTGTTAGAAATAGATGTCTCATAGGTTTGAAACAATTCACGAATAACAAGTCAATCATGGGTGATCAAAAGGCCTTTGTGCTTATGGTCAGATAATAAGAAGAATAAGAAACGAGTTGTTCTAAGTTGCTTAACTCATGCTTCCCTTTATCTTTTGATCTAGTGTTTCTTGTTGCTCCTAGTCTAGTTCAATAGAGCTCTTTCTTGTTCCAAACTAAACCACAATCATCAAGTTGTTAACTTCGAATCACTAACATTTCTTTTGTGTTAGAAGATTCAAACTGATGCATATATTCATCGATCTATTAACATAGAGATCCAGGTGGTATGATCACCAATTTAATGCTTTTGAGCTTTCGCAGTTCTCCACATCACGAGCCGCTAGTGTTTTTTATTTTTATTTTTTGGAATTCTCTTTTCGCTCAATATATAGAGATCATTGTCATTGCAAGCTCCCATTAAATGGGATTATAGAACAATTTTGTAATTCGACTAGGAATACAAACAAACAACTAGGGAATATCAATAGATCAATAGTCTACACCATTCTTACTTAACAATGTCGTCCAAGTTCATTGAACTTGTGTGTTCCAAGATTAGAATGTGGCTTCTTGTGCACATGCTCTACAGAGTCAGTGATTGTGTTTACTAAAAATCGAGGAATCAATTTTAAACTTCAATAGATATTTTTACCTTTGGAATTATGAAATGTTGGGAGATTTTCGTTGGAATGTTTCAAAATAATGAAATGTGAAAATTTCATTGTTAATCGCAATAAATTTATTTAATGAAATTTCAAAGAATGTTATCATAAGTATGATTGCACATTTAACACTCAAAAAAAAAAAAAAATATTAATCATATATGATGAGGCCAAGACCTAGCGAAGTCGGGTGTCACTAGATGAACGCATGGCTGGCCAACTCACGAATGATCACCTGCACAACAGAAGGGCAAAGGGGCACCAGTGTGGTATCGGCCAAGGACCATCCGACAATCAAGTTAGAAATACTCCAGAAAAGAAGAGTATTCTCAGGGAAGTGTGTTATCCATTTACCTTAGAGAGGGTCCTATTTATAGTGTGATGTGCAATGTCGATCCGAGATCCCACAATATATGGGGGAGAGATCGTTGAGATCTGGTTTGATGATTAACTGAGATTCTCGTCGGGTTGTCGTGCTGTATTGGGGGGATCATGATCTTCCATATGCAGATTTCTAGTTGTTGTCTCGAGATCTTTAGGACAATTTCCTCGATGATCCATCTCTCGACTCCTCATGGTCGAGGGCAGTGAGAGGATTTCATGTAAGACTTTTGTCTGGCTCGACTTACTTAGGTGGGTTCTCGGTTTGACTCAGAGATGCGGCTCTTAGCTAAGTGTTTGCTGCTCCTATTCAAGTTGTTGCTTTATGAGGATATGGTCTCGGTTGGGCTCCCCAAGAATTAGGTCTCAATCGATCAGGTCCAGAATTTTATCCCTATTAGTTGCCCTTGCCCCCCATTCCCAAGGCTTGATTCTCGCGACGAAGGGAATTTGAATTAGCTTTGGTTCCATACGGGAATTTTGTTTTGCGATTTTTTTACCTTGGGAAGTGCAAAAATCGCCTTATGAATTATAACATTGCATTTATTGCACCGTCGCTCGGCCATCATTATAAGACATCTCTTCGAACGTTAGGTTCGCACATGCAAGGCTGATGTGGAGGGACCGGATTCGAGTGGTTTTGATCGAACAACCATTGTTGGGCTCATCCCTTCTATAAATAGGCCAAGTAGGGCAATTATTGTTTTCTTCTATTCGAAACACCTTCTTCGTTCTTCTTTCTACAATCATCTTCTTTGGCATGCTTAGGCATTTTCCAGTCATCACTGTCACTAGGCTCACTCTTGCCACCACCACCTGCATCATCATCTTCTTCTAGTACACTTCCTCCCCACTTTTCTTTCAGTATCTTACATAGTTTGTTCTGTTTTTATTCAAAATTTTCTTCGGAATTTTCCCCCATCCATCCTAAACTACACCGGCGCCCCTTTGGGTTTCCACATTATCCGCCTTTGCAGATTCTTTCGTGTCCAAGGACACCTCCCTGATCTAAGCCTTGTTGGGTTCGACCTTTCCTTCCTCGATTCTAATTTTCTGATATTTTATCCTTCCTTAAGCCCTTGGTTAAGGTCATCTTTCCCCTCGGCCATATAGATGCTGCCTACACCACCCGCTCTGAGTCTTCAGACTCAAAAGTGACCACTAGTCTTGACAGTACCTGACCCAATGACTCTGATCAAACCTCTCCTTCTTCCCGGCCTTCTCATCCTTTCATGGATTTTCGTTTTTCTTCAATTATCACCAATAAGCATCTCGTCGTGTTTAGGGAGTTGTACAAAATTCCTGAGGATGCGAGCAGGTGTGTGCCTATGGGATGCTGAGATCTACCTTTTCGAACAAGCCTTGGTCAGTGGGCCCAGGTTTCCAGTCACCCACTTTATTAGATAGCTACTTAACCAAGTAAGTTTATCCCTAGCAAAACTAATGCCAAACTCTTGGAGAATTGTGTTTGGGTGCATGGTTCTCTGAGCCACCTGTAGTGGGGGTTAGGATCACCTAACCGTATAGGAATTTTTATTATGTTACCAACTAGTTGAGAAGGAGTTGGGTTGGTGGTACTTTACTTTGTGGGACAATACCCGAAACCTCATCATTGGTCTTCCCACCTCTCACAAATGGTGGAAAAGGAGGTTCTTTTTCGTCTCAGGCAATGATTGGGAGTCTTGCCCATGGGACGACAAGACCGAGCAATGGGCCCACTTTAGTAGGGCTTGGGGCGCTCCAGATCCCTCGGGTAAGTCTTTCCCCCTTCCCTTTCTTTTTTGTTTGAGTAAATGTTGGTTCTCACCTCTTCTTTTTGTTTTCTAGTTCTGGTCGAGCTATGTTTGTCTCAAAAATGTGTTTTCCCGAGTGCTTAGAGCCATTTGATACCCTGTCCATAACTATTCAACATTGGTGACCCCAGAGGCTCTAAACTCTTTCCCTTTTCGTTCAGGGACTTTCAAGCTAGAAAGCGGTGACTCGAGCGAGTATGGAGGTACTCTTGATTCTCTGCTTTTCTTTTACTATCAATCTTTATATATACTTTTCCTAATCGCATTTTCTATAGGTTTAGTAGGGATGAAGGATCAGCATATGAAGGACCTTTTAAGGAAGGCCAAGAACATTTAGGCTGTAACCGAAAGTGCTAAGGAGGGCACCATGTCCGAGGATTCCGCTACTCCTCCCTCTGCCAAGTGTCAGAGGGTTATCTCCTTTCAGCCAATTAAGCTGAAAATCCACCGGTGGCTCTTCTTCCCGCCTGGCCGAGGCCAAGGCAATTCCCGAGGTGGTTGTTTTGCTTGCTGGCCAAACCTCTGCTCTTGCTCCTCCAACCTCAGCCAGTATTATCATTGACTCAGAAGAGAACAAGGGAGCTGATTCAACCCCGGAGGTGTAGGCCGAGCCGTCTGCTCCTTAGCCTGACAAGGGAGAAACCCTCTTCCTGAGTTCTTTATAGATAACCAGGGGTTTGCTTTCGAGTGCTTCTCCGAAATTTTCCCTCAAGGAGATATAAAAAATCTGAAGCCTACACGGCGAGCTCTCTCAATAAGAAGCTCGTCTGCAACTTGGGTGAGGTACATACCAATTATTTTCTTCAAGCCATCTTTATTTAGTGACCTAACTCATTTCCTTTTGTCTTTACAAATGTTGTCCCTCATCATTGCTAATTCTCAAAGGCATGTGAGTGTCGAAGCTCATATCTCCAAGCTGAAGAAGAGGTGTGTTGAGCTTGAGGTAGCAAATTTGGGCTTTGAGGACTAGTTGGTTGTGGTGGCTAAGAAAGAGTCTTACCTTCGCGCTCGATTAGCGAAGGTGGAGAAAGCAAAGACGGCCCTATCATCAAAGCTCTAGAAGGCTAAGAGGCAGGCATTGGCTGCGAAGGATGAAGCCTTAGTCCTGTAAAAATCCCTCGAGGAAATGAAGGGAAGGCTCAGGGAGGGAAAGGCGGCTACTACTAAGGCCGCTTTGGAGTCCTTCAAGAACTCTATTGAATATACAATGGGCATGTCAAGCTACTTTTACAGTGTCTTTAAGGTGTCCATTGTCAAGTGCCCCATGCCTATCTTAAAGTAGACTCATTTAGATTCATTAGAGATGATGACTTGGGATCGCTAAAGGAGGAGCTTGAGGTAGCTAAGGAACCCAAGACTGTCGGGGAACTCGAGGCTTTTGAGGAACCCATGGCGACTTATGTTGAGATGTCAATGGCTCTCTAAGACTTCTCCCTTTTTTGGGGGGTTAGTACACATATGCCCCTTGTAAATTTTTTTAATGAAAAAAGTTTCTTTTCTACTGAGTTTGTTGTTATTTGCTCGTATTTGTCTTTCATAGGTTCTCCTTGATTCGGGTCGGGTTGTTTTTGGGACTCTCAACCATCTCATGGCTAATCGTCCCTCATTTAGGGTTGAGTTATCTTCGTGACTTGTCCATCTTATGGTCAGCCGTCCTCGTTCGGGGTTGAGTCATCCTTGTGACTCTTGGTCACCCTATGGCCAGTCATCTTCATTCACGGTTGAGTCATCCTTATGACTCTCCGCCACCCTATGGTTAGTCGTCCCCATTCAGGGTTCAATCATCCTTATGACTCTTGGCCATCCTATGGTCAGTCGTTTCGGTTCGGGGTTTAGTTATCCTTATAACCCTCAACATCCTATGGCCATTCATCTCCATTTATGGTTGAGTCATCCTTGTGACTCTTGGCCACCTTGTGGCCGGTCATCCCCGTTTAGGGTTGAGTCATCCTTGTGACTCTCAGTCACATTGTGGCCAGTCGTCCCCATTCGGGGTTGAGTCATCCTTATGACTTTCGGCCACCCTGTGGTTAGTCATCCGTGTTCGGGGTTCAATCATCATTATAACTCTCGAACATCCTATGGCTAGTTGTCCTAATGACATGAATGTAGTTGAAAAAGTTCTTTATTCATGTAGGTTTATAGTAGAATCACTAGTAGTACTTCTTCAAATGCTTGGCGTTCCACAGCCGAGGGAGTTACTTCCCTTCCAAGTCTTCTAGGTAGTAGGTTCCCCATCTATTGAACCCTGTAACTTGGTAAGAGCCCTCCTAGTTAGGGCCAAGCTTCCCATCGATGGGGTCTCAAGTGGCAAGGGTTATTTCCCGGAGGACCAAGTCGCTTACTTTGAACTTTCTTTCTTTCACCCACTTGTTGTAATACTTTGACATCTTGTTTTGATTAGCAGTCATTTGTATAGCGGCCTCTTACCTCTTTTCCTTGATCATGTCAAGGCTCAGCCAAAGGCTTTCGACATTCCTCTAATCCATCTGTGCAGTCTGATAGTTGGTAAGCCCAATTTTCACTGAAATTACTACCTTGTAGCCGAACACTAGTAGAAATGAGGTTTCTCCCATTGGTGTCATTACCGTGGTCCTATAGGCCCATAGGACACTTGGCATCTCTTTAGGCTAAGAACCCTTGTGCACCTCTAACCGAGTTTTTACAATCTTCAAGAGGATCTTATTGGTGACTTCCACTAGCTCGTTGGCCTGAGGATGTCCCAGGGAGGGGAAATGGTTTTTAATACCGAGACTCGAGCATAATTCCTAGAACCTAGTGTTGTCAAATTGTCTTCCATTGTTTGTGATCAAAACCTTTTGGATGACGAATCAACAGACAATGGACTTCCATACAAAGTTGTGGACGTTCTTCTAAAAATCTTGGCCACTAGCTCAGCTTCCACCCATTTGGTGAAATAGTCTATTATGACGATTATGAACTTGACTTGTCCCTTTCCCCGAGGGAGGGGCCCTACTATGTTGATTCCCCATTATGCGAATGACCAGGATCTTGAGATAGGCATGAGCTCCTCTGGCGACTACTTAAGCCTATTAGTGAACCTTTGACAGCGGTTACACTTTTGTACTAATTCCATGTTATCCGCCCATATCGTTGGCCAATAGTACCCTACCCAAATGAGTTGTTGCATCAGGGACTACCTACCGGAGTGATTGCCATAGATTCCCTTATGAACCTCCTGCATCGTATACTTTATTTTAGAAGGTGCCAAACACCTTAGATAAGGCAGGGTGAAACTTCTTTTGTAGATTGCACCATCGATCAAGGTGTACTAACCGGACCGTAGTATCAGCCTTTGGGCTTTGGTCTGGTCATTGGGTAGCTTCCCCTCCATAAGGAAGTTAGTGATGGGGGTCATCCAGGACATACCTCCTTCGACGATGCCAATTCCTAGCAAAGTCATGCTTTGTATGCTCGGGTTTGCCAAATGCTCAATCATCACGATCCCATCGTCCTTAAGGGATGATGTTAACCGAGCTAACATGTCCACCTTGTCATTATGATCTTGAGATATATGTTTCATAATAAATACTTTAAACCTAGCTGGTAGTTCCTTGACTAGTCTTAGGTATTCTATCATTCAATCCTCTTTGGCCTTGTATTCCTCTAAGACTTGCTCCACCACTAGCCGGAGTCACTCTTCATTGTTATTTGCTCGACTCCGAGCTCTCAAGCAACTCTTAATTTAGCCACTAGTGCTTTGTACTTTGCCTAATTATTCATCACCTTGAAACTGAACCTTACGGCATATTCTAGTCCAGCCTCATCTGGAGTTATAAGAATAAGCCCTATTGCATTGGCTTGGTTTGTGGATGACCCATCTACCATAAGGCTCCAACTTCCTTCTCCCAAGGGTTGGGGAACCTCGAGAGCATCCTTTTCCTCTGAAGGAGTGAGTTCTACCACAAAGTCTGTCATGGCTTTACGCTTCATGGTTCCTCTCGGTTTGTAGTTGATGTCAAATTCTCCAAGTTTTACTAACTATTTGACAAGACGCCCGAAGGTGTCAGGTCATTGCAAAGGCAGATCTCAGCGGCTAGTCCGTCAGAACTGTGATGATGTGGGCCTGCAAGTAAGGTTACAGCTTTTAGGTGGTGGTTACCAAGGTGAACATGGCCTTTTTCACCCTTGGGTAGTTTCTTTCTGCCCCCACAATGTGCAACTAGTATAATACACCAACTTTTGGACTCCTCATTCCTCCTTAATTACACCAAACTCACTGCTGACTCCAAAACAACAACATATAAGTATAGGGGTTCCCCGGGTTCCATTCGACACAGCAGTGGCAGTTTTCCAAGATGCTCTTTCAAACTTTGTCCTCACATTCCTCTATCCATTCGAATGCCTTTCTGAGTAGTTGGAAGAAAAGAAAACACTAGTCTATCACCCTGGAAATGAATTGATTGAATGCTATCATTCGTCCTATGAGCCGCTGAACATCCTTCGTGTTATGTAGGGACTCCATGTCTAATATGGCTTTTACTTTTCTGGGTTAGCCTCGATCTCCCTCTAGGAAATCATGAACCCCAAAAACTTTGCCCCCGAGACCCCGAAGGCACATTTGGCCTGATTTAACTTCATATGGTACCTCCACAGGACCCTAAAGGTTTCTTCCAGATCGGCAAAGTGCCCTTGGGCTCTTTACGAGCATATCGTCGACATATACTTTCATGTTCATCCCAATCTGTTCCTTGAACATAGCGTTGCCCAGTCTTTGGTAGGTCGCTCCTATAATTTTTAAGTTAAACGACATTACCTTGTAACAATATAGTCCTCAGTCGGTGATAAAAGACATCTTCTCTTGGTCAGGTTTGTGCATTCTAATCTGATTGTATCCTGAGAAGGCATCCGTAAAATAGAGTAGTACATGTCCGGAGGTAGAGTCAGCCATGGTGTCAATTCGTGGCATGGGAAAGTTGTCTTTCGGGCACGCCTTGTTCAAGGCAGTGAAATCTACACACATTCTCCATTTTCCATTCGCCCTCTTGACTAGCACCATGTTCGACAGTTACTCGGGATGAATCTGGCTTGCTGAAGTTTGTCAATTTCTTCCACGACGGCATGATTCCTATCAACAGCACAGCTTCTTCTCTTTTGTCAAATGGTCTCGCGACTGGATTAGCATTCAACTTGTGCACCATGACGTCTGGATAAATCTCGGGTATATCCTCGTGGTTCTAGGTGAAGACATCTTTATTCTTGGCCAGTGGGGTTAATAGTTGGCTTCGGTGATTGCCCGAGAGCTGACCGCTGACACGAACAATTCCCTCGAGGGAAGTATCATCAAAGCTGAACTCGAATAGGTTTTCCACATGCTTGGTTGGTCTTGGTCTCTTTCCTCCCTAACATCCAAGTCCTCAATAACGTGGGTCTTCTTCTATTGGCCGCTACTTAAGGAAGCATTATATCACTCTTAAGCGATTGCTTGGTTGCCTTAACCTCGCTACTCCATGATCCGTGGGGAACCACATCATCAGGTGAGACATGGAAGTGACAACTCTCATTTGATTGAGGGACGATCTCCTGAGGATAGCATTGTAGGCCAAGGCGCAATTCACCACCAGGGAATCAACTTCTTTCGTGGTTTTCTTCAACCCGATGTCCACTGTCATGGGTATGGTTATGGATCTTAGTGGGAATAATCTATCCCCGATAAAGCCAACAAGGGGCAACTTTAATGGTTGGAGCTTCTCTTCCACGATCCCCATCTGTTTGAAAGCCGATAGGTACATAATATCGACGAAGCTCTCATTGTCAATCAGTACCCTTTGGATTTTGTAACCCACGATCATTATAGTGATAACTAGTGCATCGTCATGGGGGTGCTACAGCTTGAGGGAGTCATCTTCGGTGAAGGTGATTGGGGGTCTGACCCCCGAGTCTCCTTGGTTGGCCTTTCGGTCATATAAATGCTTCTCTCCTCAAGATTCCAAACTCTCATGGCATGAGCCTTTCGAGTCAAGCCTGATTCTCTTCCGCTAGAAAACCCCCTGACAATTATCTAAATCTCGCCTAAGGGCTGCTATGCATGTGGCTCCTTTTCAACCCAAAGACATGGTTTCTGGTTCGGCCTAGCTATTTTTTTTTCTACGATAAAGTAGCACAATCTCCCTTGTCTAATCAGATTCTCTATCTGCTCCTTGAGGTCAAAACACTCCTCGGTGTTATGACTATGATCCTGGTGGAAGTGGTTGCATTTATCTTTCGACCTCTTTGTTGGTGGGGCTTTAAGTTTTCCTGGCCACTTCAGAGCCGGATCATCTCGGATCTCCATGAGGACCTGTTCAAGGGGTGTGTTGAGCAAGGTATATCTCTAGAATTGTGGGCATTGAAAAAAATAGGGAGAGGTTCATGCCTCTCTTACATCCCCTTTTCGGCTCCTAACCCCACTTCGCCTACTATGGCATCACTGGTGTATGGCTTGGTGTTTAATTGAAGAAAATGATGGTTTATTAGGGGGATGTTGAGGTTTGGTCACATGGCTAGCTAATGCCAGACTTTTTAGTAGTCGCCACCAACTCAGGTTTTTCAATGGAGTTGAACATCGACATCCTTTCTAGGAGAAATGAAGTTTAGACCCTAAGGTCTAAAGGGTTAACTCTTAGTACTGGTATGATTCTCCAAATAGTAGAGTAAGTTATTTTGTTGTGGTTAAGGAAGGTGTTAGGCATCCCAACCACCCACCTTTTTAGAGTAGCTTCTCGTAGTATGTATGTCATAAAGTGTCATAGGGTTATGTGCCTGTTAAATGTAAAGTTACTAGTTTGGACCACCCCTGTGGTGTGATCATTATAGTTGCACCTGAGCCATATCCTTGAGTTGCTTACATACCTGATCTTGTGTGGTTCGGTGTTCCTTGGGTTTTGTCAGGATTAAACTACATGTAGTTATGGTGGTTTGTTCTGTGTGCAAATCTTGGCAGTCAAATACATCTGATTATGAGAGTGATCTAGGGTAGGTTCATTTTAGTTTATTCATATACTTATAGAGTACTCCTTACAATTGAAACATGTGATCTAGTTAGTGAAATGGGGTCGAGACTATGTCATACCAATGTGGAAGTATTTTAAAGACATGATAGGGCTATAGCCAAGTCCTAGGGTGGGTCGTGAACCACTATGACATGACCATATGATAAGGTGGAGACTGTAAAAGGTCGGAAATGGTTGAAAGGTAGTGATTGGATAGGGTTACTTAGCCTGACTACACTGACGTAGTAGCCACGACATTGGCGTTGTCCCTTAGGTAAAATTCAGGTATCGGATACACTTGGGATTTACAAGTGCATGATTCAATCTTACTAGGGTTGGTTTTGCAATTGGAAGAGGTATTTGCGGTGGTGGGTCCTCTAGGCTATACACATGCATGCATACATATAAAATTAAAAAGAAACATAACAGAGAAGTATATGATCATATGAAGTGAAATAGTCTTAAACATAACATAAAAAAGATGAATAAACAAGAATTGAAGAATGAAGACAAGTTGGAAATCAAAACGCCTAAAATTGACTTCGACGCCTGAATTTTACTACCCAACGCCTGAATTTTAACATGTAAAATTCAGAATTAATGCGTCAATTTTGGACAACCTACACTCAAATGGCCATATCTCTCTCTATAAAATTCATAATAAATTCAAAATTCTATATATATATATGATTTGCAGGGCTTGAGTCTAGCGCTTGAAAGTACAAAATACCTGAACTGACTACCCAATGCTAGAAGTTTAAAATTCAAGCGTTTCTAGATAGCCCGGACTCTAATGGCCATATCTCTCTCCATAAAACTCGAAATCGAGTATGGTTTGTCACTTTAAAAAATTGAGAGAGATATTTCCAATGATATATGATGTGCATGGTTTGGTTCTGACACCTAACTGAATGAGAATATACACAATCCTTTTGAAAATTAGACCAAGACTAGCCTAGTTAACAAAAATTGGTATCAGGCACTCGACCGGGTTTTCGGCCCAAGAGATCTCCTTTGTGGTATCCTTGGACACCCTTCCTCCCCCCTGGATGAGTGCCACTTATATGGCAGAGACAGGGAGGAGCGCTTTTTCTGATACTCCCGTCCTGGCTTGAGTATTCTTCCATACCATCATTACTTATAAAATGATTATGCTTGGTTTTGATTCCTTCAGGGTCAACACATCTCCTTGACACAGCAGATTCAGCAAGCTACAGATACCTTCCATCAGTTCATATTAAGTCTGGGAGAGCTGGCAGCAAATGATATCATCTCGAAGTCAGTCTTTTACTTTTCAATTGGAAGCAATGACTATATACATTACTATCTGCGTAATGTGTCTAGAGTGCAGTCTCTGTACCTGCCGTGGAGTTTCAACCAGCTCTTAGCAACAACAGTAAAGCAGGAATTGAAGGTCTGTTCTAAATTACTAAGCTTAAGCTTTTCAATTTAACTGTAGTAATTGATGATTGTTCTTATTTA
>JAOXJP010220984.1:0-11704 GCA_025762735.1 Platanus orientalis | reverse complement strand
TTGTGTAGCCGTGAGGCTCCCACTAGGGTATCCCTAGCTTCTTCTACTATCTTCTCCTCTCTTCTCACTTATTTTCTATCTTCTTCTTCTGCTGTTATCATATTCCTTCTCTAATTCTTTCTTTATCCTCCTTGCTGCCTTATCTCCAATACTTGAAGAATCAAGGTGCTGAAGCTCAGAAACCTGAAGAACAACAAGTTTTCAGGAAAATCTAATAGGTCCAATCGCACCTCTCTAAAAGAGGAATTTGATTGTGGTTCCATCAGGTTTTCTTCTTCATATGCCTATCTTCGTTGGATTCCCCACTACAATTCTGACTTTCTGAAAATTTTCTTGAAGTTCATTAGTTGTTCTTTAACAGAATTTCTGGGTACCTATACCTTCAAAATCGCCCCTCTATACACCCTACCTTCCTTTTTCTTTTCAGGGTTTTTCTCCCCATCCAATCCCCTTCTAATCCCTATTAAACTCCTCTTGGTTCCCCTCTGTTTTGATCAAAGATTCCTTCTCTGTTCTAGGTTTTCTTCTTTAGAGAACCACTGCAGACTGGTAAATCAATAGTTTTACATACTTCTAGTTCTCAGAATAGCTTGAAATTTTGCTTGGATGTCCCATTTAGACCTATCTGGTGTCCTAAAACTGACACATTTTCAGGGGTATTTTAGTAATTTCACAGTTCTGCCAAAAAAATTCTTGAAGCCCACCCTCTTTCTCCAATTTCTTCTTTTCTTTCCCTCTCTATTCCTTACCTGATTATTCGTTAATTCTCTGGTGTGATTCCCTCTGTTTCCCCTTGTATTTTTCCAAGTTTGTTATTATTTTGGTGTTTTGAAATTCAGTTCTTGGTTTATTTAAATCTGTCCTAGCTTCAGCATCTTTTATTTGGGCCCATATCAGCTAGATATAAAAGCTTACGCTGCCTTGCATCAGTTTGGTATCAAAGCTTTGTTGAAGTATATTAATTCTTGTATCTCTTAATATCTTAAGGTTTTGGGAGTGTTGGTTAATTTACTGTCAACATGGTATCAGAGCAGGTTTGGTTACGAGTTCGAATCTCAGTAGAAGTATTTTCATAGATGTTCTATTGTGTGCATGTGTACGTGTTGTGTGGACTCGTGTCTAGCTCCCCAAGTGTGTTTCCAGGACAGAACAGTATTCCTCCTGAGGAGGGGTGTTGAAGTATATTAATTTGTGTATCTCTTAACACCTTAAGGTTTTGGGAGAGTTGGTTAATATACTGTCAACAAGCTTGTCATATCCTGCATCAGAGGTAAGTAACTGAAACAAGAAGGATGATAGGGTCAAAAAACAATCAATACATGCACACACATATTTAATGAAGAGGTAATCAAAGAGAAGAAATGTTATAGGCCCAGTCTCAACCAAGCCAGGTGTGCACTATTGTGGGGAGAAAATAGCTGCAATGCAATAAGATCCAGATTGAAAAATGATCTAATTCCTCAGAACTGTGATCCTTTACAACAACAACCCTGAGGCCACAAGATTTTGAAATCATGGTGGGACTTTTTGTCTAATCCCATAGAACTATCATTTTTACTTTTTTTTTTTTTTTTGATAAATTAATCCCCATAGAACCATGGTGAAATTAATATATTATGTTATATCCATTAAAATGAGTCAAAAATGAGTTAAGAAGTAAAATTAGTTCACAAGGGGATGATGATGAGTTTCACTCCAACAAAAACCGAAATACATCGATAGAAAAATAACTGAGAGAGAGAAAGAGAGCAGTTCTAAGGGACACGCACCCTTTACGCTAGATGGACTAGCATTTATCTTATAATACATCTTACAACACTATGATATGGATGTGTCACCATGTCCAGTGTTCAAAGGTTGCCATATCTGATAACAGAACATTCATCTCCCTCCCAAAGAAGATAAATAAATATAAAGAGAAAGATCAACATATGTGTCTGTACCTAAGTTAATTCCCAAGAAGATTAGATGTCATAAAAATCCATTTTCAAATGCAACAACAAGGGGTTTTTTAATTGTAGATGTTGCTTGGTTGGTTCATCGAATGAGAGAGTCAACAACTTCAATTTATATATCTAGGTAGGATCTGGGGTAGCAAAGAATACACATAAGAGCTAGATAAAGTGTTGAAACTGAAGAGAGCAAAACAAGCACCCTACCATGATAAACATCTGGTTGATCTTTTTCTTTAGAAGATACAACCCCTTTTTTTTTACCAAGGATTTCATTAGTAACAAAAAAAAATTACAAAATAGCTGTACGAGCTGAACAGCATACACAACTTTACATTGAAGTAACACCCATTATGTAATCAACAAGAATGCGTTTCAGGAAATGTAAACAAAGGAGCATAATTCGCAGTATGGTACAGTGGTAAGCCCTACCACAACCAAGGAACTCCTCTGGTTGTATATAATATGTATGACCAGGCTAGGTCCATAATCTGTCCTATCTAGTGTCTGCTAAAATTTCTTCGTCAAGTTATTATCCAGTTCAATCATTACCCTGGCTTTCTCTAGTATTTTAGTTTGCAATTGTCTTCTATGTGTTGTCAAGCAATAGGCATGAATACATTAACATGGGCAACTGTCTGTTTCTTAGCCAAACCCATTAATGGGGGGGCCAGCCAATTCAGAACATGATCCTATTCTGAGGTGTAAGTGCCGTGTAGTGTCAAATAACAACCAGTTGCAATTTCAACTAGAATGAACGTCATCATTTGAAGATAATATTGCTATCATGTAAATTATTGAAAACTACCTTAAAGAAATATGACAAGACAGCAAAATATATTAAACATGAATACTGAAAAGGAATTAAAAAAGCTAACGAAAACGCACCTGGTGATCCATTATCTTTACCACTACCAAGAAGAAATCGTTGTCAACTTCCTTGGTATCCTTCCCACCCACAACCACATCTTTCTTCATCCAAGAGAGCTTTGGATCTACTTCTTCTCCCAAATCAGTGTCAAACCAATCTTCCTTAAACAATCTCACACACATATCACTCATCTGAAATGCCTCAAACATTTATGCTTGAAATTGATTAAGGAAAAACAAATTAAATTGGCAAATAATCACAGTTTAACACTTATACCTGAACCTGGTATGAAAATTAAACTCCGTATGAGATTGATTTCGGGACTAACTAGTTGAACCAATCTTCTCTACCCAACGCTGCTCATAGAGAGTGATAAAGAGGGAGAAAGCAATCTAGAGAGAGAAGTTTGCTAGTAGAGAGAGAGAGAAATTTGGTTGCTGGTAGAGAGAGAAAGAGAGAAAGACAGGAGCAGTGAGCAGGGAGAGAAAAAGAAAAGGAGAGAGGAGAGAAAGAGAGAGCCAAGGAGAGAAGGGGGTTCGCTGGCCAGAGCAAGAGCACCGAAATCCCCTTGCCTATGTGTGTCCAGCCGAGAAAAAAAAGAAAGGGATTAGAGAGAGGGAAGCCGTAGAGAAGAGAGAGAAAATAGGGGGGTCGCTGGTGCCGGAGCAGCAGCACCGCCCCTCCCTGTCTGTGTGTCCAGCGGAGAGAGAGAGAGGTGAAAGAAGAGAGAGAGAAGTGCAGAGAGAAAACATGCTCTAAAACCTCTTCTGGAAACGAATACGCCATTTAAAGCTTCGATTCACAGATCGTCGACTAGGGATCTCCGGCAGTGGTCCAGGCTCTCCTCACAATCGGAAAAGAAGGTGACAGAGGGAGATTGGTGGATCAACGGCGATGCAGAGCAAGAATTCCCGATCGCCGAAGGAGGGACGGTGTGAGGTAGAAAATCCCACCGCCGCGTGGAGAGAGATTGCCCACATTTAAACCCTAAAGGGATCGAACTGGTTTTGGAAAAAGAGAAATGGAGGAAGAGTTTATCAAAAAAAAAAAAGAAATGGGGGAAGTGGGAGGGAAAAAATAGGGGAGAGAGTTTTTGGCGGGCCAATTTATCTTATACTGCGTTTTTTAAGCGCGGCATAAATATCAAATAGGTTCGGCTTCTAAAATCACTGTTTATCGTTTGTACAGCGTTTTATAAACACTGTATTTCTTTCTTTTTTTTCATTTTCTATGGAAAGCACGGTATATTATTCACTTTAGGCAGCATTTTTGTAAAAACATTGTCCAAAAGTATGTTGTTTTTTTGTTGTTGTGAGACATCCTCAACTCTATGTTATTGCACAAATGCGATCGATGCCACTCATGAATGATCCGCCTTTATATCTGTCGTATACCAAAAATCAGATGTTAAAATAGTGTTTAGAGGCATTAAATAAAAAAATTCTTCAAAAATTTTTGAAAATATTTAATGAAGTAAAAAAAAATAAAAAATAAAAAACAATCACAGGCCTGTTCAGCTCTATGATGCCGAACAGGCCTAAAGGTGTTCGACATCACAGTGCTGAACATACCTTAAGGAGTTCGGTCTGATTAGGTCGAACATACCGTGAGGAAGAAAAAAAAATGAAAAAAAAACCAAAAAATTTTAAATAAAACATTGTTTTACTAAAATTTAAAGTAAATAGTTGATTTTTACACTTCTTTAAACTAATTTTTTTTTCAATTAATTTCTTTTGATGGTATTTTTGAAGATCTTTTTTAATAAAAAATATAATTTCTTACTTAACCGATGGATGGTGGTATCGACGGTGCTAGAGGTTGATGGTAAGTTTTGTTGTCGTTGTAAATGCATGATTCAGTCACCTGTGGAAGGGAGGGAACAGTTGAAGCGATTGGAGAAATGAATGAAGAAGGTAGAGAGGGAGGGAACAATTGAACATTGGACGTAGGTTGAAGGGAATTTCAGATTGATGTGTATATTAAAACATATAGCAGAGGGGTTAAAAATAGATAAGAGTATAATTAGAACTTACGGAGGTGTGTTTCTAAATTTTGGAGGTGTGCTTATAAAAGCTTGAGGTGCAAGTATAATCTCCCTTTAAATTTCTTTATAACTTCTACAAGTAGTATGATAGGTTTTACCCAGTGATAGCTCTAGCTCCATCACTTTTCTTTAGACCTTATTTTATGTGCTCAAAACTCATCCCTTTGACCTGATTTTATTTTCATTTCAAAGTTTACCAGATTACCTACCAATGAGAGCATGAACGTACAAATCTGACGTGATTTGACAATTATGATCAAAATATTGGCAGAGTATAATTATCTATTTTAGAGTTTTATTTGAGTTAGTATTTTCTGTAATTGTTTGGTAGTAATTATGATTTTTCTATGATTTATAATATAGTTTAGCCTAAAACCATGGACAAGATGGACAATGTGAAGAACTTTTTTAAATGGAAACAATTGATGCTTTGGCATATTGGTTTGGTGCAAACTCCAAATCTTCTCTTTCTTGAAGCTGTTAATGCTTTTAAGAGACTCTAGGTGCTGACTCCATTGGGTTTATCTTTTCCCTTCTCCTTCAATTTTTTTTTTCAAATTTTATTTTCAATATTTATCTACCAAATTTCCACTATCTTCATCCCTAATTTTGATTTCTGACATCGTTGTAGAAGAATCACAACAAACTTATTACCCAGTTTTCTCCAATTACTCAACCCATCCGCTACTCAATTGTTTTAAATTTTTACACAGTTTTATACCTTTCTACTGTCCCACAACTACTATATTGTTTCTGATTCCTTTATAAAAATCATTGTCTGTAATTTCATAGTGATTTCCACACTTTTTTTATTGGGTATTAAAAGCATACAAAACAAAGGATACAATGGACTGTATGAGTTGTACAGGTAGAACACTTACAACAGCCAATAAGGATTAAATACAATATTATTCCAGTAAAACACAAAATCCTGAAACAAGTTTAATCATAAAGATTTTAAAGTCAGATGCCCAAAAAAAAACAGTGAAGATTTACTCTGATCTACATTTTTTTTGTAAGCAAAATAGAATTAATTCTATTGGTAGTGTGGATGAGAAAATTCTCCAGGAACTATACAAGGATATCCCGGTACAAGACCAAATAGAGAAATAAAGAGAAAAGCATAAATTAGTACAAGACTGAACGAAAGAAAACGAACCAGAAAAATGAAAGCTATCCTGGCACCCAATCACCCCAGATAATAAATGATCAACCACAGACCAAGTCCCTCCTGCTAATCTCCTCAAAGATCTTGCAACCACAAGCCCCAAAAAATAAAAATCCAATCTTTAGCCCTGGAAATAACTCTAAAAACCAGTTTGGAATAGTTTTGAAAATTTCTGCTATTTCTTTCCAAACAAATAGACCGCCAAATCACATTTGAAACCATTCTCTGAAGAATCTCGTCTCTGTTCCTTAATGACCTACACCACCATCCACTTAGAAGCCTTGGAAAATCATCCAGGGATCACCCAATACATGCCAAAAGAAACAAGTACACCTTCCCATATTCTATAGCAAAGGGACAAAGAATAAGGGTGTGGGACACTGACTCTCAACTTCTCATGCAAAGGAGACTGATACTCAGGAGGAAGAAGCCTTTCCTACACAAATTATCCACAGCTGGAATATGACTTAGGACCGCTATCTATAAAAAGAATTGAATCTTGCTAGGGATCACATGCTACCAAATCATTTCCAAAAAATATCATAGCACCCAGACCCATAGGACTTGTAGCAAGACTTGACTGTAATTAGACCACTTGAATGAAGCTGCCACACCCATCAATCCTCCCTATCAGGTCAAATGTGAGTACTTTCCAATACCTCAAGGTGATTGGTAAATGAAGCAATTTGCCAGTAGTTCTGATGCCTTCTGATATAAAGTTGCCATACAACTGAATTCTCATCCATTGCAAAGTAATCAAGGACCTTAATGAGTCAGCAATCTGATCTACAATGGAAAGTTCAGGATGAACAATCTAGAAGCCAAATCCCTAGCCTCTTTAAAAGGATGAGCTAACCTTCAAGAGTAGGAGGCATGTCTCCATAACCATCTGATAATAATTGGTGTGCTCCCTTCGACATTCTTTCAACTCAGAAAAAAGCAATGCAAAGTCCCTAAAAGATAGCTAGTAATTTTTCTCCCATGGAAGAGAGATAGCAATTCTGCTCCCATGGAAGTGACATCTCTTAGAGGACCCGAGAATATGTAGTGGATATCACCATTGAGTTCTCTCCAAATGCTTCCAATACTAAAGCGCCAGGGCTTCCGATGAAGTAACCATCAAAACTTAGCGTCATGAAACCCCAATTCAGAAGAGTACCAATAGCAAGTCACAATCAAAGATACAGAGTCATATAACAGAAATTATAATTGCAAGGACCTTTTATCACATAATAATTTGAAAAGGATTTTGGAGAGAATTTATCATGAAACTCAGCCCTACAAACTGTTCTGCTGTTCTGCCAATATTCCAATGAAGCAACCATCAAAATTTAGCTTCATGAAACCCTAATTCTGACGGAACCAATAGTGACTCACAATTCAAGATACAAACGGTCTAATAATGAAACTTATAATTGCAAGGTTTATCAAATAACAATTTGATAAAGAATTTTGAAGAGAACTCATCATGAGGCTCAACTCTCCAAACTCTAGCAACTAGCAGTGAACCCGTGCAAATTCGCACGGGCAATGTAATTAAGGATTTATTTGTTTAAAATACATAATTTGAAGGCCTAGCATGTATATCAATTAAGTTGTGTGAATTACTTTTGTCACTCAAAATAATAGAGTTATTAAAAAGAAATTCTTCCAAAAATTGGGTTTATTTGACCCCTTTTTTTTCCTATTGTATATTTACTTGTGTTTCACGTAGGGACTTGTAACAATACTTTGTGCAATTGTATTTTGCAGAATATAATTTGGTTCTAGGAATTTCTCTTTACCATATCATTTACATCACCAAAAGAAAAATATAAGTCTAAAACTAAAACTAAAACTAATAAGCATGTGATGAATCTTTGAATATAACAAAGCCTTGGAAAAAACAGAGAGATAATAAAGAATAAAAAAAAAAACCTTCTTAAAATGAGGTAAGCATTAAACAATCAATATAATATAAGAAAAACAATAAGGGAGAACTTACTCGTTGTTAGGTTTTTCTATGAGTAAGAGGGGTGGTCATTGGATAATATCTTTATGAAGATGTCTATTAATAAAAAATAAAAAATAAAAAAGGAAAAATTGATTCAACATGATCCGAAAATGTATTACCTCATTGTGTTCGAGATCTTAGTAGCAAAGAGTTGTAAAGTAACTCTTATTTAGTTTTTGAGTTTGCAAATTGTGGCCAGCTCAATAGGGTTGGTTTATTTGGCCCGACTTAGATAGAGTCAAGTTGAGAAAATGTTGAAACCCGGCATATTAGGTTGGTTTGGGCTTAGGAAGGGTTTTAGTCAACTTGAATTTGATTTGATTGAGCCAAAACACAAACTCTAGCTTTGTTCTTTCTCTCTCTAGGAGTCAGGTAACAATAAACTTGTAAGAGTAACCATTTGTAAAATGTGATAGAATCAAAGATTTTGTTCCATTATGCATAATATTGTAAAAATAAAAATAATTTATAGAATAATTGTTCTAAAAGAAAATTTAAATGACAGTTTCAATAAAAGAAAACAGGATAATTATAAATAAAAAAAATGGTGAATTGGACCAAAAAGACTACAAATACATTAATTAAACACATGGTGTGCTTAAAAGAATATATGTTTAATCCCAACCTGCACACAGTTTGATACCAACATTAATACCTAAAAATTCCTAAATATAGATAAGAAATTAGTTAAACAAAGAAAATAAAGAGAAACTTCAATGGAAAATAGACAATAACTTGGGCATATTTTTCAAGTGTCCTTACCAATTGAATACTTAATCTTTCATGGAATAATTTTTTTTTTTTTTTCATTTGAATTAATGTGAAAGTAGGAGACCATTCCATGGTTGGGTCAAGTTGTCAATTGGAATTCAAAAATTAGAACAACTTGAACCATGTGGTTGAATACACCATTGATCTAAAAGAATTAATAAAGTAAAAATAAATAAATAAATAAAAGGAAGATTGTAAAGAAAATATGAGTCACATTGGTACTTTCTTTTTTATTAACACATTGGCACCTTTTAAGGCATCCCTTTAACCTCCATTTGGCTTACGAAGAAATCCATAGATACATTGGGTGGCTAGGACTGTTTGACTTCTCAAGACCTCTACTTTACTCCCTTTATTTAATTTAATCTCATGATGGCTATAATATCAACCCGAACATGGGTTTGAATCATCTCCAGTCTGAATGGACAAATATCATGTTATTATCCGTTAATGTCATGCATGACACAATGCCTGATAATCTCTTGAGTTAGCATCCATTGTAATGGGAAATTTAGGAAGGAGAAAAATGATGAGATAGTTTTGAATGAGAGAGATAATGTAAGAGAAACCTTCTTTTTTTTGTGTAGAAAGAAAATTCAACATTTGGTGTATATATATATATATTTTCTTTGTCTATTTGGTAAGTGTTGAATATATGCAATAGACTTAGGACCAAGTTTTTTTTTAATGGGACCCACCCTTCAATAAAGTGCAGTATAAATACTCTCTTCTCACTCAAATTTTACTGGGATTAATTTGTGCTATTGGTCCCACGTGGAGGAGAGAGAAATGATTGCTTGAGGTAACTAAAAAGATTTAGGCAAAATTACAAGTTTTAAGAAAATCCTAACCAAAGCTTTAGGTAGAGAGAGAAAGATAGGGATGGAGATGGAGAGAATTTAGGAGGTTTAAGGTAAAGAAGAGTTAGGAAGATAAAGATGGAAATGGAGAGATTTTAGGGGTAGACATGGAATGGATGTATAGAGAATATTTACTTAATGTTTTTTCTTAAAATTGAAAAAATGGAGTCATGTAAGCACCCACTTTGATTGCCACTTGGAGCAGTTGAGGATACAATGTTGTTTTTTAATTAGATAACTACAATTAGAGAAGGGGAATTTTGTATTAAATAGGAAACTTGATTAAGGAATATCATTGAGTGATCATTTTTAATTAGATATTTTGTGTTACATGGGAAACTTAATCAAGGGACATGAGTTACCATTTTAATTGAAAACTTAACCACTTTTTTTTTTACTTATTTTATTTTATAAGAACTTAACCACAATTTAAGGAGAGAGAATATAGGGAAAATAAGAAAAAAGAGATGAGACGTGTGAGAGTATTTTAAGAGGAAAAGAGCATTGCTCTCTAGAGGGCCCATTTGATTGTCCAAATCTTTCCATTGATATAAGATTATTTATTCATTTAATTTTTCGATAAGTATTGTTATGAGATTATGTTGAAAAGAGAGATTTTAGGGATGTAGAAGAATGAAATAAGGGGAGAATGTGAGGAGAAAGAGGAAGGAGAGAGAGAGAATCTAGGGAGAGACATTTTAGGGTTGTGGGAGAGTGAGATAGGAGAGAGAGGAGGAGGGGCCCACTCCAGATTTTTTAATAGAATTTTTAGGGGGTATTTTGGGAAGATTAAAGAACCAAAAAATTAGATAGAGTGTCCACATGGATGAGAGAGAAAGGTGGCTTGAGGCTACTGTTTATATATATACACACTAGCCATGAACCCATGTGAATTCGCACAGAATGTGATTTGAGATGATTAGTTTTTTTAAGAATTTATATCAAGTAAAAAAATCAATAAAACTAAATAAATAAAGAAGACAAATGAAGTATATAAAGTAAAAATAATTTAGCAAGAGAAAAAAATGAAGTTTTCAACTGTATCATCTTAATCTATTTGATATTTAATAATTTAAAAAAAATTAAAAATCAATGAGAAGAAATCAAAAGAATCTGAGTAAAAAAACAAACAAACAAAAAATCCCACCTAGCTATCTAGGTAACCAAGAAACTGGATGATATATATATATATATATTGATAGGTAAATTGGTGAAAATGGGTTTCTAGGTCTATGGTATAACACCTACAGACTTTACCAACTTAGCAAGCCGACATCTTCTAACTTGATGATATTGTAGTGTACACATGAATTGTCTCATAAATGATACATTGGTGCATAAGTTTTAGTGGCTATAATTATAGCATGTTACTAATCAAAGCAACAGATTTCGTATCATGCTATAAAACAACACATTTAATACAGGAACATGAAGAACCCCAAGCACAGTTCTCTGCTAAGAACTAAGATAACCACCTTAATAACATTTAAAATGTCTCTCCCTAATGTTATTGAGACCTTTTCTAAAAGCTCAATTGTTTTCAAATATCCTAAAGAAATATATGTGTTTTACTCTCTCTCCTCCTAAACCACATATTTTACTCCTAATTTCTCTCTCCTCCTTAGACACATGTTTTACACATTATGGTATTAGTTCTGTACCGGGCGAGAGACAACACATAGGGTTAGGGTTTTGCGATAAACTGGAAGTGACCCCAATGGGATTGGGTCCTCCTTTGCAGGGTTTTCTTTTTTCTCTTCTTCATTTTTCTTTTCTTTTTGGTATGGTAAGGGCCTAGGTTAAATTCACTGTCTTCATGGAAAGAAATGCATACTGAAAAAAGTTTTAGTCACATGGGATGTGAAGAGTGAAGGTTTGGTTTAGGCTCCGCTTGGTTGTTAGTAGAATGCAAGAAAGTGAAGTAAAGTTAATTGTATGAAAATGAGTAAAGTGAAGTAGAGTAGAGTAAAATTGTATTTTCCAACAACTGTTTGGTTGATTTAGAATACAATAAGAAAGTAAACAAATATAAGGAAATATTTTTT
>JAOXJP010220973.1:0-11704 GCA_025762735.1 Platanus orientalis | reverse complement strand
CCGAATCTTCATTCAATTCGGAGGGCTCTTCTACCTTAAGGGCAATGCCCTTTTTCTTGGTAGGTTCCTTAATGGCTGCTTCAAATGTTTGAAGTGAGCTAATTAACTCTTCTAGCTTCATGAATTATAGGTTTTTACTCTCCTCTATGGCCGTGACCGTAGGCCTAAATCTTTTGGGTAGGGACCTAAGTACTTTCCTAACTACTTTAGACTCGAGAATGTCCTCAACTAAACTTCTCATATTATTCACCAAGTTTAATAACTTAATATTAAATTTAGAGATCTCTTCGTCTTCCTCCATCCTTAGAGCTTCAAGTTGTGTAGTATACATTTGAAGCTTGGACATTTTTAAGGCACTTGTACCCTCATGGGTAACCGAGAGAAGCTTTCACACTTCCTTTTCCATCTTAAGATGAGCTATCCTCTTAAACTCATCCGGGGCTAGACCACTAGCTATGACATTCAATGCTCTAAAGTTGATCTTGTGAGCATCCGACTCGGTGGGAGTCCACTCACTCCTAGTTTTATTAGGATGTGTGTAGCCATCAACAATCATACTCCATACTTGTGCAAACCCTACTGAATTAGTAGGTTTCTAACTTTTTATAATACAAAACCGTTCTCTATGTTGAACTTCTCCACCTTGAACCTTATAGCCGTCATCGCAAAATATCCAAAACATAGAATCCTCAAGCTACGACTCTAAACAACAACAAACCAGTGGTAGATAACCCAAGAACCTTTAGCAACCTGAATCTCTAATACCAATTTGTTATGTCATAATGGCACATCAAAACAAAAATAGATCGAATCAAGTATGCAATGGCATGAAACAAAACGAGAAAACACCAACTGACAAAGAATAATCACATAACAAAAAGTTTAACGTGGTTCGAAAATGTTTCCTACATCCATGGGTGAAGGTCATCAACTTTTACTAAAATGGAGAATAAAGAGTGTAAAAAATGCACAAAGGCGTCTTCCCAAACCTAAAGGCAAAACCCAAAGAACTCTTAATAGAATATTCTTGCCTCTTACAACCAAAGTCTCTTGCTTCAACACATGCCCAAAACCCTCATACACCCCTAATATATAATAGCATGTATCCCAAAAACCTTACAAACTAAAATGGTCAAATTCCCAAAATACCCCCCCAAAAATAGTTCGGGTCAGCAAACCTGAATCAGGTCATATAAGTTGCTCTTTGGATTACAAAACCATGCTATATTTTCAGGTTGAATTCAAGACACTTTCCCAACATGACCTTAATATGTATAGAGTGACTCCACATTCTACAACTTATCCTATGCTTTTTGTAATGGAGGAAATCCAAGAAAAGTGATATTGTTGAACCTTACATTTACAATAAGGAATCAAAGAGTAGTTAAGTGGTTTTAGCGCCCTCTCTCATGGGATGTCAAAGTTCAAGCCAATGAAGAAGCAAACTTCCTTAATTTAAGCAATGTGCTAAAATTTAAATGAACCAATCAAGCCACCCTTATTTAAAGAGTATTGAATTGCCCCTTTTATTAAATGTCCACTGGGTTTCAGAATTAATATGAGGCTAAAAAAGAGAGCAAATATTCTATGACCAAAATTGTGTTAGCAAAAAAAAATGAAGCACACCACTCGAGACCAATTAGGATCAAGTAACAATAAATCTTTATATGCTTTATCCAAGCTTGAAAACTAAATTGCAATTATATCATGTTGACAATCGATCTCAAGGATGGATTGTAAGCCATACCCCAAATTAAGGTCATTGGAATGGACTATATTGTCATGCCCCAAAACCCATATTGATGGGCTATGAATTTTGACACGTGACAATAATCCACTTCATTCTTAAACTAATACCTTTAAGATTTCATATAATTTTTTTTTGTCTTTACATTCATACACATACACATCGGAATTTCAACATTGAACCAATCATCATCATTGCCATAACCATAAGTCTGACATTTCATTCCCATTAATACATAGTCGGACATACTAAACCAACCCATAGTCTGAAATTTAGCCAAATAAAATCTCTAGACATAACAATCTCCAAATAAACTAAAATTCAAGCTAATGTATTTAAACCCATCAAACTAAAACTAACAATAATCAAACCATTAAAACTAATCAGTCTCCGAAACTGAGTCTAAAACAATAACTAGATTGAAATAAATGTCTCAAAGCTTTTGAAAACCTAAATAGAGAAAACTAAAACATAATATCCAACACCACGCTCTAATACCTCCTCGGCACTACTAATCTATCTCTTCATCAACTAAAAAACAATATCAACTCTATAAGTGTGACTGACTTTACAAGTAAGCAGGTACATCACACATGAAAATATATTTTGGGTCATATGAGCATGAATACCTTTACAAAACTATATAAAACATACTTTCTAAAAACAATTTACTTTCTTATAGATACATCCTAAAAATAATGCCTTTTGATCCCAAAACAGAATATCTATCATGTCAAAACTGAAATCAGAAAAATATAGAACTATACTGAAATGCTGTAACATATGTAATTGAAATACTGAACTGAAGTCAAAGTACGAAAATGGAAACTAAACTAAAACATATAACTGAGACCAACTGGAATAGATAACTGAGATCTCCCATATGTGTTGTGAACAAACAACGGGTAACTGCATCATACAGCTGAAACCTCTCACACGTGTAGTGAGTAGATAACAAATAACTTAAATATATAACTGAGATCTCCCACACATGATGTGAGCAGATAACTGAAAGCAAAGATATATAACTAAAATCTCTCACAAATGTTGTGAACAAACAATAGATAACAAAATCATATATCTGAAACCTCCCACAAGTGTTGTGAGCAGAAAATAGAAATAATGGATAACAAATTCATCTACAATCCGATGGTAGGATACCATTTGTCTCACCCCTAATGGCAAGGGATTGCAAAACAGAGTCACCTATTTAAACTTGGTGAGGGCCTCATCAATTTCCCTCTTGATGGCAAATGTGTTTGATAATATAAACAAGTACTGAAATATAATCTTTAAAATAACTGTGTTTTTCTATAATGAATTAAGAAGTATCAATGTAGAATGAATGTGATTCTTTTAAAACAAAACTAAAATCATTCTAATAGTTATTATTCTTTGAAGAAAAACAAAAATGATAGAATCTGACCCAATCTGAGGCATATATCTAAAGAGTTTTCTTTTCAAAAGATGAGAATAGTGTTTTTTAGAACAAATCATATAAAACACTTTGAAATAATACTTTACAAATTTTCTTGAAAATCTCTAAACTTCAAAAACCCTTTCTCTCAATACGAACATTCAAAACTCAAGGAAAATAAAAAAAACCAACATGAAACAAATGATTATGTTTTAAAGCATAATTCCTTCCTTCAAAAATAACTTCTAAGAACATGAGGAATTCTCAAACAAATCATCATAATCATCCAAATTGCCTAGGCCGGTCCAATTGGGTTGGACCAATCCAAGGTATGTTGGATCAATCCAAGAGCATATGGGTATGTGTAGGGTGAGGACAGAACATGTTCAGACCAATCTAAACATGTTGGACTGGTTCAACCTGGATCGATCCAAACTTTCGGACCAGTCTAGTGGCAAAAATTTGGACTAAAATAGAAGGTACGGGAAAGGTAATATTCCAGGGAAACTTGACTTCTATGTACTATAAATTGTTCTCATGGTTGTCTATGGTTAAGAGAGAGCTATAAAGGAGCAAGGATAGACTTGTGAAAGTGGTTGCAACTGATAGAGGGTTTTCTCAAGGGTTTTTTCATTGAAGGGGGTTCTTTAAGGTGAGAGAGAATGGTGTCTCCTCTAGTTTGTGAGAAAAGGGTTGAGAAATGGGTCCTCCTCAAGGTTTTATGTTGTGATAGAGTGTGTAGAGAGGATGAATCTTGTAAGTTTGTAATCTTCCATTATTGTCAACACCCAAATTTTGACTCAGGTCATTTGATAGCATAAGGATAGCATAATAACATTTAGGCATTCAGACCCTAAACACCCCATGATTTAGGAAGAGCAAACCTGGACCCTAGGAGGTTAGACATTTTCAAAGAAGTCTTTCCAAATACTCTCAGTCGCGAATGAACTAGTCAAAGTACCTTATTATAGCCCAAATACACTATCTCAGGTCAAACCCTAATCTCTCATAAAAGCATCAACAAGACTTTGAGGGTCTACATTTAAGAACTCTATATATGTTATTAGCAAGTTTTCACCTTTTGTAAGTCTTTCTTCAGTAAAGCATCACAGGTGAAAAAATTATCATTTTACCCTTCGACCGTAAAAAGCCCAGAACTCACTATCTACCACTCAGATCATTGAATTTCTCTCACTTATATAAGCCTTCTTGTCATGAAGCATCCTAGGTGACGAATTCTCATTTTCACTTTTTTTGACCCGTGAGTAAAAAATTACCATTTTACCCTTTTCACCTTAGAGAATTTATCCCTAGACCCTCAAAGGATCTTCAAAGCCTCTCCCATTATCCAAATGGTGTAATTTTAGATCCTATCAATCCTTGAGTTTCACAATTATGAGGAACTCATCATAGAGTAGATATTTCTCAAGAATGGCAATAGCCAATTTCTTAACTTATAATGACCCTGACCAAGAAATGATCCTTGCAAAAGCTCTCAGAGATTTATCTGATCCGTGAATCCATAAAGGTTGATCAGTGTATCTCGGCATCAATCTTAGCTTCAAATTTCCAAGTCTAATAGAAGAATTTTGAAATCACAAACTTATGAGAAGTCTCAAATCTCCCCCCAAGGGGTCAAAAGGCTGTTTAGATGCATTTTACTCATATGGAGCTAGAATATTCTCCAAACCTCCAAATCAAGATCAGTTGGTGTCCATCTCTCTAGAATCACAAGGCCTTTGAGAAAATGTCTAACGAGTGAAAACTTTTGCAAAACTTATTGGCTCAGATTCCCTCAAATACTCTAAAAAGAGCACCAAATCAGGTTTAAAAATTAGGTGTTCAACTGACTCCTGGGAATTCACCTAAATTTAGAAACTCAATCTGTCAGTGGCTACCCCACAGTAAATTCAGGGCCTCTAAACTATCATGTTCACACTGGATTACAAAAATCTTGTGGCCCAAGCCATCATTTCTACTTAAGCCAAAATAAAACACTTTTCATCTATATTTGGCATGCAGAATGCTCTAAAAAATTCTCCTAGACTCAGAATGCAGCAAGGTTCGGCCTGTTTTCTCAGTTTCACCCTTGCCCTCAAAAGATCATTTCACCAACTCGAACATTAGAGAATGTCTGATAGCTCAATTCAACCAGTTTTCAAGCAACTACAGAAACTCAATCTCTCTAAGTGACCCTACTTCAAAAATCCTCTTGCAACTGCCCGAGAATCCGGCAGTTAATCTATCAACTCTTATAGGTCTGAGACTCCCCAAGCTTTAAATCCCCCAAACATGGCCTATAGTAGAGATTTACACAGAAATTAGTAGCATTTCTATTCCAGTTTTTTCAACTGACCAAAAAGGGTTTTTGACCTAGTTTTCTGCTTGGGCATCATAATTCAATGTAGTCAAAGGCTATAGCTCACCTGAACCAGGGACCATCTTTCACCTGACAATTTATAAGATCAATTTTATTATCCCACCCTTTCAAAGTGCATTTGAGAGCTTTTTAGGTTAAATAACCCTGATTACATCCCCTTGTAATATGGTCCTGATTGGTCTAGTGCAACCAAAGTATCTGCGTCCTCAAAAAAGGACATTGAGTTCACTGATTTCCGAGCTAAAGAGCTCACGAGGCTTAACGGTAGATTAAGGGTTCAAAAATCCTAAAAGGAATAAATATCCATTAATGGATATTTATTCCTTTTAGGATTTTTGAACCCTTAATCTACCGTTAAGCCTCGTGAGCTCTTTAGCTCGGAAATCAGTGAACTCAATGTCCTTTTTTGAGGACGCAGATACTTTGGTTGCACTAGACCAATCAGGACCATATTACAAGGGGATGTAATCAGGGTTATTTAACCTAAAAAGCTCTCAAATGCACTTTGAAAGGGTGGGATAATAAAATTGATCTTATAAATTGTCAGGTGAAAGATGGTCCCTGGTTCAGGTGAGCTATAGCCTTTGACTACATTGAATTATGATGCCCAAGCAGAAAACTAGGTCAAAAACCCTTTTTGGTCAGTTGAAAAAACTGGAATAGAAATGCTACTAATTTCTGTGTAAATCTCTACTATAGGCCATGTTTGGGGGATTTAAAGCTTGGGGAGTCTCAGACCTATAAGAGTTGATAGATTAACTGCCGGATTCTCGGGCAGTTGCAAGAGGATTTTTGAAGTAGGGTCACTTAGAGAGATTGAGTTTCTGTAGTTGCTTGAAAACTGGTTGAATTGAGCTATCAGACATTCTCTAATGTTCGAGTTGGTGAAATGATCTTTTGAGGGCAAGGGTGAAACTGAGAAAACAGGCCGAACCTTGCTGCATTCTGAGTCTAGGAGAATTTTTTAGAGCATTCTGCATGCCAAATATAGATGAAAAGTGTTTTATTTTGGCTTAAGTAGAAATGATGGCTTGGGCCACAAGATTTTTGTAATCCAGTGTGAACATGATAGTTTAGAGGCCCTGAATTTACTGTGGGGTAGCCACTGACAGATTGAGTTTCTAAATTTAGGTGAATTCCCAGGAGTCAGTTGAACACCTAATTTTTAAACCTGATTTGGTGCTCTTTTTAGAGTATTTGAGGGAATCTGAGCCAATAAGTTTTGCAAAAGTTTTCACTCGTTAGACATTTTCTCAAAGGCCTTGTGATTCTAGAGAGATGGACACCAACTGATCTTGATTTGGAGGTTTGGAGAATATTCTAGCTCCATATGAGTAAAATGCATCTAAACAGCCTTTTGACCCCTTGGGGGGAGATTTGAGACTTCTCATAAGTTTGTGATTTCAAAATTCTTCTATTAGACTTGGAAATTTGAAGCTAAGATTGATGCCGAGATACACTGATCAACCTTTATGGATTCACGGATCAGATAAATCTCTGAGAGCTTTTGCAAGGATCATTTCTTGGTCAGGGTCATTATAAGTTAAGAAATTGGCTATTGCCATTCTTGAGAAATATCTACTCTATGATGAGTTCCTCATAATTGTGAAACTCAAGGATTGATAGGATCTAAAATTACACCATTTGGATAATGGGAGAGGCTTTGAAGATCCTTTGAGGGTCTAGGGATAAATTCTCTAAGGTGAAAAGGGTAAAATGGTAATTTTTTACTCACGGGTCAAAAAAAGTGAAAATGAGAATTCGTCACCTAGGATGCTTCATGACAAGAAGGCTTATATAAGTGAGAGAAATTCAATGATCTGAGTGGTAGATAGTGAGTTCTGGGCTTTTTACGGTCGAAGGGTAAAATGATAATTTTTTCACCTGTGATGCTTTACTGAAGAAAGACTTACAAAAGGTGAAAACTTGCTAATAACATATATAGAGTTCTTAAATGTAGACCCTCAAAGTCTTGTTGATGCTTTTATGAGAGATTAGGGTTTGACCTGAGATAGTGTATTTGGGCTATAATAAGGTACTTTGACTAGTTCATTCGCGACTGAGAGTATTTGGAAAGACTTCTTTGAAAATGTCTAACCTCCTAGGGTCCAGGTTTGCTCTTCCTAAATCATGGGGTGTTTAGGGTCTGAATGCCTAAATGTTATTATGCTATCCTTATGCTATCAAATGACCTGAGTCAAAATTTGGGTGTTGACAATAATGGAAGATTACAAACTTACAAGATTCATCCTCTCTACACACTCTATCACAACATAAAACCTTGAGGAGGACCCATTTCTCAACCCTTTTCTCACAAACTAGAGGAGACACCATTCTCTCTCACCTTAAAGAACCCCCTTCAATGAAAAAACCCTTGAGAAAACCCTCTATCAGTTGCAACCACTTTCACAAGTCTATCCTTGCTCCTTTATAGCTCTCTCTTAACCATAGACAACCATGAGAACAATTTATAGTACATAGAAGTCAAGTTTCCCTGGAATATTACCTTTCCCGTACCTTCTATTTTAGTCCAAATTTTTGCCACTAGACTGGTCCGAAAGTTTGGATCGATCCAGGTTGAACCAGTCCAACATGTTTAGATTGGTCTGAACATGTTCTGTCCTCACCCTACACATACCCATATGCTCTTGGATTGATCCAACATACCTTGGATTGGTCCAACCCAATTGGACCGGCCTAGGCAATTTGGATGATTATGATGATTTGTTTGAGAATTCCTCATGTTCTTAGAAGTTATTTTTGAAGGAAGGAATTATGCTTTAAAACATAATCATTTGTTTCATGTTGGTTTTTTTTATTTTCCTTGAGTTTTGAATGTTCGTATTGAGAGAAAGGGTTTTTGAAGTTTAGAGATTTTCAAGAAAATTTGTAAAGTATTATTTCAAAGTGTTTTATATGATTTGTTCTAAAAAACACTATTCTCATCTTTTGAAAAGAAAACTCTTTAGATATATGCCTCAGATTGGGTCAGATTCTATCATTTTTGTTTTTCTTCAAAGAATAATAACTATTAGAATGATTTTAGTTTTGTTTTAAAAGAATCACATTCATTCTACATTGATACTTCTTAATTCATTATAGAAAAACACAGTTATTTTAAAGATTATATTTCAGTACTTGTTTATATTATCAAACACATTTGCCATCAAGAGGGAAATTGATGAGGCCCTCACCAAGTTTAAATAGGTGACTCTGTTTTGCAATCCCTTGCCATTAGGGGTGAGACAAATGGTATCCTACCATCGGATTGTAGATGAATTTGTTATCCATTATTTCTATTTTCTGCTCACAACACTTGTGGGAGGTTTCAGATATATGATTTTGTTATCTATTGTTTGTTCACAACATTTGTGAGAGATTTTAGTTATATATCTTTGCTTTCAGTTATCTGCTCACATCATGTGTGGGAGATCTCAGTTATATATTTAAGTTATTTGTTATCTACTCACTACACGTGTGAGAGGTTTCAGCTGTATGATGCAGTTACCCGTTGTTTGTTCACAACACATATGGGAGATCTCAGTTATCTATTCCAGTTGGTCTCAGTTATATGTTTTAGTTTAGTTTCCATTTTCGTACTTTGACTTCAGTTCAGTATTTCAATTACATATGTTACAGCATTTCAGTATAGTTCTATATTTTTCTGATTTCAGTTTTGACATGATAGATATTCTGTTTTGGGATCAAAAGGCATTATTTTTAGGATGTATCTATAAGAAAGTAAATTGTTTTTAGAAAGTATGTTTTATATAGTTTTGTAAAGGTATTCATGCTCATATGACCCAAAATATATTTTCATGTGTGATGTACCTGCTTACTTGTAAAGTCAGTCACACTTATAGAGTTGATATTGTTTTTTAGTTGATGAAGAGATAGATTAGTAGTGCCGAGGAGGTATTAGAGCGTGGTGTTGGATATTATGTTTTAGTTTTCTCTATTTAGGTTTTCAAAAGCTTTGAGACATTTATTTCAATCTAGTTATTGTTTTAGACTCAGTTTCGGAGACTGATTAGTTTTAATGGTTTGATTATTGTTAGTTTTAGTTTGATGGGTTTAAATACATTAGCTTGAATTTTAGTTTATTTGGAGATTGTTATGTCTAGAGATTTTATTTGGCTAAATTTCAGACTATGGGTTGGTTTAGTATGTCCGACTATGTATTAATGGGAATGAAATGTCAGACTTATGGTTATGGCAATGATGATGATTGGTTCAATGTTGAAATTCCGATGTGTATGTGTATGAATGTAAAGACAAAAAAAAATTATATGAAATCTTAAAGGTATTAGTTTAAGAATGAAGTGGATTATTGTCACGTGTCAAAATTCATAGCCCATCAATATGGGTTTTGGGGCATGACAATATAGTCCATTCCAATGACCTTAATTTGGGGTATGGCTTACAATCCATCCTTGAGATCGATTGTCAACATGATATAATTGCAATTTAGTTTTCAAGCTTGGATAAAGCATATAAAGATTTATTGTTACTTGATCCTAATTGGTCTCGAGTGGTGTGCTTCATTTTTTTTTGCTAACACAATTTTGGTCATAGAATATTTGCTCTCTTTTTTAGCCTCATATTAATTCTGAAACCCAGTGGACATTTAATAAAAGGGGCAATTCAATACTCTTTAAATAAGGGTGGCTTGATTGGTTCATTTAAATTTTAGCACATTGCTTAAATTAAGGAAGTTTGCTTCTTCATTGGCTTGAACTTTGACATCCCATGAGAGAGGGCGCTAAAACCACTTAACTACTCTTTGATTCCTTATTGTAAATGTAAGGTTCAACAATATCACTTTTCTTGGATTTCCTCCATTACAAAAAGCATAGGATAAGTTGTAGAATGTGGAGTCACTCTATACATATTAAGGTCATGTTGGGAAAGTGTCTTGAATTCAACCTGAAAATATAGCATGGTTTTGTAATCCAAAGAGCAACTTATATGACCTGATTCAGGTTTGCTGACCCGAACTATTTTTGGGGGGGTATTTTGGGAATTTGACCATTTTAGTTTGTAAGGTTTTTGGGATACATGCTATTATATATTAGGGGTGTATGAGGGTTTTGGGCATGTGTTGAAGCAAGAGACTTTGGTTGTAAGAGGCAAGAATATTCTATTAAGAGTTCTTTGGGTTTTGCCTTTAGGTTTGGGAAGACGCCTTTGTGCATTTTTTACACTCTTTATTCTCCATTTTAGTAAAAGTTGATGACCTTCACCCATGGATGTAGGAAACATTTTCGAACCACGTTAAACTTTTTGTTATGTGATTATTCTTTGTCAGTTGGTGTTTTCTCGTTTTGTTTCATGCCATTGCATACTTGATTCGATCTATTTTTGTTTTGATGTGCCATTATGACATAACAAATTGGTATTAGAGATTCAGGTTGCTAAAGGTTCTTGGGTTATCTACCACTGGTTTGTTGTTGTTTAGAGTCGTAGCTTGAGGATTCTATGTTTTGGATATTTTGCGATGACGGCTATAAGGTTCAAGGTGGAGAAGTTCAACATAGAGAACGGTTTTGTATTATAAAAAGTTAGAAACCTACTAATTCAGTAGGGTTTGCACAAGTATGGAGTATGATTGTTGATGGCTACACACATCCTAATAAAACTAGGAGTGAGTGGACTCCCACCGAGTCGGATGCTCACAAGATCAACTTTAGAGCATTGAATGTCATAGCTAGTGGTCTAGCCCCGGATGAGTTTAAGAGGATAGCTCATCTTAAGATGGAAAAGGAAGTGTGAAAGCTTCTCTCGGTTACCCATGAGGGTACAAGTGCCTTAAAAATGTCCAAGCTTCAAATGTATACTACACAACTTGAAGCTCTAAGGATGGAGGAAGACGAAGAGATCTCTAAATTTAATATTAAGTTATTAAACTTGGTGAATAATATGAGAAGTTTAGTTGAGGACATTCTCGAGTCTAAAGTAGTTAGGAAAGTACTTAGGTCCCTACCCAAAAGATTTAGGCCTACGGTCACGGCCATAGAGGAGAGTAAAAACCTATAATTCATGAAGCTAGAAGAGTTAATTAGCTCACTTCAAACATTTGAAGCAGCCATTAAGGAACCTACCAAGAAAAAGGGCATTGCCCTTAAGGTAGAAGAGCCCTCCGAATTGAATGAAGATTCGG
>JAOXJP010220962.1:0-11704 GCA_025762735.1 Platanus orientalis | reverse complement strand
ATAAACTACTCTACTAGACTTGACAAAGAGGACTATCCATGGTCCTCTAGCTTCTTCTTCCTCACAAAGTATGCTCCTACGTCATCTATCCCATCTTTTCTTCTCTACTCTTTGGTACAACCATTGGCTCCCCTAGGGTTTCCCCTAGCTCACCCCCTTCTTCTCCTAGTTGTTCTTTATATTAGACAAATACTAAAGTAATAATCAAGGAAAAAGAAAAAGAAGAATGTTTGGGAACGAATGTCGTGTGTGTAGAATTAAAGAGATCTCTACACACATCCAATTGTATTTATGTATATGATATAAAGACATAAATACCCTAGATATATATAGTCGCATATACCCTTACAAATACTCCCCTTATTCCATAAATACCCTTCTACTACATCAATATACCCATAAAGTTAATCTCTTGTTCATACATAAAGTGTGCATATGAGTCCTGATTAAAGCTTCTCCTTGATGAAATGACGATCAACCTCAATGTGTTTGGTGCGATCATGCTGCACCGGATCATGGGCTATGACGATGGTTGCTTTGTTATCACACTAATCTCATAGATGCATGATTGCGGAAACCCAAAATCTAGAAGCATGCCTCATATCCATGACAGCTACAAATATCATTGCGCGAAACTCTGCTTCAACACTAGAACTAGCAACCAATGATTGTTTCTTACTCCTCCATGTAACCAGATTCCAACCAACAAATGTACAATATCCCAAGGTTGATCTTCTATACATTGCTGACCCAACCCAATCTGCATCGATATACCCCTCAACTCGAATTGTAACACTTTTTTCTTATGTAGCAATCCCATGCTTGGGTTTCTTTTCAAATACCTTAGGATTTTATAAGCAGCATCCAAGTGTATTGTAGTGAGTACATGCATAAATTGACTCACAAATCCAACGACATATGATATGTCAAATCTGGTAAGAGAGACATTTATCAACCTCACAACCAATCTCTAATATCTTCCAACATTTATCAATCTTTCATCATCTTCTCAAAATTTACAATTGGGATCAACTGGAGTGTAACACGACCTACAACCCAGCATTCCAACATCATCAAAAATATATTTTCTCTGAGATAGTAACACTCCCTTATTTGAACGTAGTACCTTTATCCTAAGAAAATAGTTGATCTCGAACTATTGGCTAAGATATTTTTTCAACTGCTCCACCTCACTAATATCATTTCCTGTCACAACTATGTCATCAACATACACTATTAGAGAAGTCAACCCACTACTCCGATGTTTGATGAAAAGTGTATCGTCTGTTTGGTTTGCAAGTGCCCTCTTTGTCTCAAAGCACTACTAAATCACTCAAACCATGCTCTTGATGACTGTTTTAGCCCATAGGGTGCCTTCTTCAATCTAACACTGTTTGACTTTAGCCGCATGATATTGAAATCCTAGAGGAGTTTTCATGTAAACTTCTTCTTGTAGGTCACCATGGAGGAACACATTTCTTACATCCAATTGTAACAATGGCCACCCTTTATTTACTGTCACTGAAATCAAGATTCACATTGAATTCATCTCAACAACTGGTGCAAACCTTTCTTGCTAATCTATACTATAGGTCTGTATATACCCCTTAGCAACCAGGCATGCCTTCTATTTGTCAACGGTGCATCAGGTTTCAATTTCATGGTGAAAACCATTTGCAACCAATGATAGCCTTTCCTCCAAAGTTCAATAAGTTCCCAAGTGTCATTTTTTTCTAGTGCATTCATATCTTCGATTATAGCATCCCCAGGGTTTTTGTGATAATGCTTCAAACACACTGTGAGGAATAGAAATGAAAGACAAAGACAAGGCAAAAGCCTTGTTCTTGGGTAAGAGATAATCATAAGATACAAAATTGGCAATATGGTGTTGAGTACATGTACGGACACCTTTCCTATAAGCAATAGGAAGATGTAAATCAGAAGGGGTGAAAAAATTACCTCGATTAGGCGGTGGTCAAGAAGAGTCTAGCTAAGGTACATGAGGATTAAAAGCTTTCCCTTTCCTTCATTCATAAACTTGTAGATCTTTTAATGTGTCACCTCCTTTCTCCCCCAGAGCTGTAACTTGGTCTAAGGCATCTGAATTATATCCATTATTCTCCCCCTTAGATGTGGTTTCATCAGGCTTACTCCGATCATTATCATGACCACCGTGATTAAAAACATAAGGTGAAACTAGACATGGGGACTCATCGTCATCATTACCATGGATGCCCCCCTAAGGATGAGTTCGAATAGGAGAAAAAACGAGACAGATTCAAAGGTGACATCAAGTGACACAAACAGCTTCCGAGAAATAGGATCATAACATTTATAGCCCTTCTGATCTGTAGCATAGCCCTTCTTCCTACTCTCAAAAGTTCTTTATTGTCTTGAGTAAAAAATAGAGCCTCAATCATTAAGCTTTGTAGCATAACGCCAAACTGGTTTTCTAACACTCCCATTCCTGCTTAGTCTTTGCCCACCATTTTCTCTAACAACACACAATGCAGCCACAACCCATTGAAAAAGATAAGGACTCAAAGCCAAACTATGGGGTAAACCTTGAGTAATAAGAAATCTAAGTTCTGCCCACCAGTTATTCTCACAATAGTTCCACTCAATTATACATGTCATTTATAAAGTCAATCAACTTGAGAACTATTCTTTCCCGATACCACTGAAGTGCCTCTCTAATCTCTAGGAACTCTATCATTCACCTTTTTTCAATCAATAAAAAAAATCATTAAGAAAATCATGTAAAATTTTCCAGTCCTTTATAAATATTCTAAGTAAAACAATCTCAAACATTTACCTACCTAGTATCGCCAAGTCATTTTCTGTTTCAACTAAACAGTTTGGTTCATATATCTGATCCTACAACACTTGGTATGATTTTCATTTTTTTTTTTTGCTAACAACCTGGGAGTGTCACACCTTGACACAAGACCACATGTATTGGTAGGAAAATTTGTCTTCCATACGTGGGATCCACTTTTGAACAGTAAAGTGGACTGTAAGTTCTAGCAAAAACCAAACTAGCGAGACATTAGACAACAATCAAGAAAAAAAGAATATTGTGCCGGACAGGTGTAGAACTCATTGATGTAGGATGGTCTAAAAAACCACAAATTGAAAGAATGAAAGCCAAAATTTAAATTCTGAAAAATATGGGCAGCGGTGTGAAATTAATAAAATACCCCTGAAATGCGTCAAGAAATTAAGCGCTCTGACAGGGTGATTCTTGGGTCCACGTTGCACCATTCTTCCAAATTTCGGCAAATTTGGATCAATTTAGGTGTATAAAACTATATATACAAGTTTGTTGTTTTTTGGGTTTATAGAAGGAAACTATAAAACACAAGAAATAATAGAGAAAAAGAGAGAAAAAGATAATAGAATGCTCACCTCATGTGAGGGGTTGAGAGAGAAAGCTTGGGATACTACACTTACTTCAACACACATGTGTCTTCTTTTCAAATATTCATCTTCAACTAATTTTCATTGATCTAATGTGACCTTTAAATAGGCATTACATGAGAAATAAAATAAAATATAATCCTAGATTTTAGATTTTCTAACAAAATAAACTTAGTAAATAATAAAAGACTTCTTCAAATAATAAGATTCCTAACAAGAAAAAAAGGAATCCTAGTTGCCACAATATTTGGCTTGTTGGCCAAATCATTGAGTCCCACAAGATCTTAAACAATCCCCCAAAGTATTCTCCACAATCTTGGAAAAAATATTTCCATAATTTTAGTGAATATTGGACTATTGAATTGGCATTGTGGATCTTCCAAATATCTTTCAAATATTCTCTAAAATCTTAGAGAATATTGAAGATATCTTGCAACTCATATTGTGGGTCCCCTGGACTGAGGTGGTAACCTATGAAAAGACAAAAATACCCTAGAAAATAAAAATCATATTCTACCCCTTGACAAACATGTCTTATTACATTCAACCACCCTTAAAAGCATAAAATTAACTCTACACTAGTGGACACTCCATGGAAGACTATCCATAGTCTTCCAATTTCTTCTTGACATGATATTCTCCTGCATCACTCATGATATGAGTTGGATGTTTTGTTCATTCTTTATGTTCACTCTTATGATAATTTTAGACTTTGCCAAGCCTAACGGTCAGCAACACAAAAAGATCACATCTCCACAAGGTCTGCTCTTTATGCTTGCATATAACTAAAACAAGTTTTATGGAAAAAAGAGACTACCATACTGGCATGTAATCATAGACAAGAATAGATAGATATAACGGTTATCGAGTTATTTCAAGCTTTATTCAATTTTGTTAGATATCTTACAATTCAAATTTAATCATATTACTCGCCTTAAAAAAAATTGCAAAAGCACAATTTTTTGTTATGCTTATTTACATATTGAAGTAATATCTTAGAAACTACAAAACTGTCCACACTGAACCTCACAGACAAACATGATCAAAGATGTAAAAAGTAATTGGTTAAAAGGAGCACTTTCATCCCTTAAATTATTTACTAAAAATTCCATTTACATATCAAAAGAAAATTTGAAAAGGACGCCATTAATAACTCAAATCTAGGGAGAAATAGAAAGCAAGTCACATGTCAATTCAATGAAACTAGTAAAGCACTGGAAGATAAAGTACAAAAGAAACTGTAATAGATAGAAAGCAATCAAGAACCATGCAATTGAGCGTGTCCATCCAATAGCACTTTCAATGAGACATAAATAGAATAACTTACCATGTGATACCAAAACCAGACAGCAGATTAAAAGGTATATGGTAAAAGAAGTACCAAGCTCGAAGACTTCCTTACCAATTGTATATCTTGACGCGAGACCCTTCTGGGCTCTCCGCTGGACATTGCTTAATGTTCAATTGGTACTTGCATGAACCACAGTGAATGTCTTATTACGCCCTTATACACAGTCCAAGGGGATTTAAAAGAGTGCTACCTGTTACCACTACAATGAAAAACTGTTAATTCCTTTAGCTGTTTAAGATGAAAGATAAAAGCAAGAAAGTCTATGAATTGATAGACAATCACATGCCCATACACCCCAAAAAAACCAGAATCCAACCCAAGCTGATCATTACTCAATACCATCAAAACTCAGGTTGATCCAGTTGGGTCTGAGAGTTTGCCATCCAATGATTGACATTATTAGATAGCACAACATAAAAAATCTGTCTTGGAAATCACAGAGAGAAAAAAAAAAAAAAAAAAAACTTCAGAATAATAAAAATAAGAACACTCCCCTGATGGATTTCTTATAATTCGTAGAAATCCCGCCTTACTTATCAAAGAAACAATAAAATAAACACCTTATTGCCTAATCAACATCAGATGAAAGCGAGGAAAACAGAAAAATACCATGAAAGAAACATCAAATAAAATTTTAAAAAAAACCTTATCTAAAGGCCGGAAGAAAAGGAATTTAAGCAGCAATTTCGAGCTCTACGGAGCTTCAACTTCACATACCGTGTCGGCCTCCTGATTACGTAACAGATAGAACTCTCTCTTCAATCAAGAATTGGTGATCCCTTGGATGGATTGATGCAAGTTCTCTGAGAATTAAGAAGGGGAACAGAAGAAAGAGAGGAAGAGTTTTACTGTTTAGGGTTTCTATCTGATTCAGATCAAGAGTAGGACGAGAGCGAAAGATAAGGGTTTGATTTAATAATGAAGAAGAAGGAAAAGAAATGATTGGGGAAGAAAGAAGAATAAGAATAAGAAGAAAGAGGTGTTTTATTAGGTTTCAAATTTTCAATTGAACTTCGAACATAAAGGGTGAAAAAGGTATTTTCAGGAGCCGTAGATGGATTCCATCTGGCTCTCAAATCTTGCCACTTGTCTCCTAATTAGAGAATTTGGACCCACACGGGAATCTGTTAGGTGGGACCCATTCTGTCCCGATCCCTTAAAATATTAGATATGTGACATATTATTGGGGCCAACACTGGCTACCGGGTGGGCGTGTTGATCCAACCCGGTTGGATTGGAAGTCCCTGACCAGTTCAATTTAAACCTACAAAAAAAATTAAAAAAAAGAAGATGAAAGCTTTAATTCGTAGTATAGCAGTCTAAGCCATGGTTAACAGGATCAGGGTCCTATGTAGGATCGGTGGAGGGGCCATGTGGATCAGATTGAGGATTCTAAGATTCTACCTTTCGGAAACAATAAGGTGAGAAATTACTAGTAATAATGATATAGAACGTAATTTTGACTCTCACATGGACATTGCGACAAGAAATTGAATTATGACTGGCTTTGCTCAAATTGAAACCGAAAAGTTGAAATTACAATCTCCACCAACGATATGACATCAGCAGAAAACAATCTTTCAATCAAATCAGCATCATCTTGATCATCTAGATCTATTGTAAGTTCTTAATGCCCACTCTTGAATCTTGATTGACGAACAACTAAGTAGGCTAGGTTACTTGAAAGGATTGGCTCCGACGTTTTGCTCAACTTAGACTTTACAATGGAAGAAGAAAAACTTGACTTAATCTCTGCAGTGGAAGAAGAAGCAAAACCACCGAACCAAACACTTTGGAAAGAAAGAGTCATTTCATTTCCCATTTTCTATTTACTTGCGTTCTTTTTTTGTTTAATTTTAATGAAGCAGTAATTACTATTTACTAATTAAGGAATTTTTATTAAAATTAGTAAAACACTTGTCTTTTTTTATAGGATCATATAGAATTGATCTGAATCATTAGGATTACTCTAGATCATAGGATCGTATGATCCCACGATCCAATGACAATCCTCTAAACTTCCAACTTTGACAACGAGTTGAATCGGTTGGATGCATCTGGATCGTAGGATTGATCCCACGACCTGGATTGCGATTCTAACAACCATGGTCGAAGCAGACCTGAAGTGTTGAAAAAGTGGTTTAGGTTTTTTGGGAGACGTGATTTTCACTTTTTGTTGCTATTTACCCACCCCTGCATGCGGGCAAACCTTAGGCATTCATTAGAGGGGTACACCAAATCCAAGGGAAGGAAAAGGGTTTAGGTGTGAAAATTCATACATTTTTTTTTTCCTTTCATATGTTTTTAACCCACAATTAATAAGGAAAGATGGATCATGGTGGGTAATTAGGATACTAAACCGGTTGGACCGGAACCACAACAAGTACATATGTTTGAGTGTTGAAAAGATGACATGGAAAGCCATAAATGAAGGTGGGAGGTGGGAGGTGGGTGAGGAGTGCACTCCTACACATTGAAGGGTGTAAAAATGAGTGGAGGGGATCTCTTTAATTTTTATCCAACCTTTTGTTGGGAAGCAAATAAAAGGAGAAAGGGACAGAAAGTGATGGGAGGTGTACCCCCTTCATGGGATTCCAACTTTGAATTTGTTTTGGAGTGGATGATTGATTTACTCTTTTTTCTTCTTTAACTGTCTAAGGGATTGCTAAGGGTTAGGTGTGCAGCAAAACGACAAAAAAAAACTGAGGGGTTTTGGTGAATACACAATGGAAAGTGATGGTGTTTAATTAATTAAATCTTGTCTTAACCTAAACACCTCTAGTGCTTTTGTGGTTTTGAGGGAGGATACTCTGCAAATTTTTATATACGTGTCATGCTGCAGGCACTTGTTACACATTAATGTACCTTAACTTATTAGGGAGGATTCGGGACTCTGTAGTTTTGCTGCATTAGTTGTGCTTTATCTTAAGCATTCCATAACTAGGTGTTTTTAATAGCTTTGGCTTGCCATTCCACCCCAGAAATGAGGCCTTTGCGTTTTTCTTTTTTCTTTTAGTAATAAATTACAAAGGAGACTACCCTTTAATAAAATCGCAGAAGAATAAGTATTAGGGTCGATCAATTCATTTATCTCGATAAACTTCAAGTAGGAAAACATCTTAAAAAATGAAAATTGTGATATTGAAGAATAAGCATTTAACAACCTCTACTAATGGCTTGCCAATGCCCTCTTGTGTGGGTTACTGAGGAGGCATCACCTTTCAAGGAAAGAGCTTTGGGGAGCGGCGGTCGAATTCTCCAGGCAGCATTCCGTAGTTGACTGTGCTGACATCTGTCTTTCCCTCCTTGTTATGAGTCCCACCCACACTTTGATATAGTGGGACACTTGCCCAAGTGGTCCTATCAGTATCAGGAAAAGAAAAAAAAGAAAGCCTCTATACCAATGACTTAGTTTTTAAGGCTTATTAATAACTTTTTTTAATTGCAAGAATAAATAAGGAAATTATATACACCTTTTTGCCTATCTTAAACAACTAATCCCAGCACATAATGCCAAAACTCCACCAATAACCACTCCAACTTGGTTTATTCTTTTGATCAGCAACAAAAATATGCCAGTACAAAGTGACCATTGTCTCCATCAACTACTAAAATAACCCGATAAGGCCTTATAAGAAGCTTCAAATGGACCCAAATTCAATCAAGTGCTCTATCATTAGCCCTTCCTGCTTTCATGTATGACATTGACACACTTGCTACAAACTTTATCTTGACATCAGTGATGAAAATTTTGGTGTATAGTAGGATGTGTATGCTTACCCAAAAAAAGAAAGAAAAAGTAGGATATGTATGGAGCCTCTCCTTGATGTACTCAGCTACCCTTTCTTAGTTTATTGCTGATAATGACGGCCAAGCATGTATTCCATTGTACCTTCTGATTTTTATGGTATATTGTTTTTTAACATTTGGTCCGTGTACATGCCATTTACAATATCAGCCATAAAATCTCGTTGTAATTGTACTTGAACTTTGTCTTAATTAGACAAAATAAAAAATCTCGTAGACCAACATATGCTTTTAAGAGTGTCTTTGGAAGTTTCCACACTTTCAAAGGCTTGACCATGATAAAAACAACGTGATTCCTCATGTGGTTATGTTAGCTCAATAGCCTTTTGCCACGTGACCAAAGAAGTCCTTATTTCTATCCAACTTTTTTATGGAAAAACTTTGAAACATCAATTAGGTTGTGTCTGTTTAGTTGGAATGTTCCAAAAAATAAAGTGGTGGTTGTTGTGACTAAAATAAAGTGGTGGTTGTTGTGACTAAACCCACAAACTATAGAAAAATACGAAAGTAAACAAGAAACACAAAACATATAAAACACAATGATATACATGGTTCGGCTTATAGCTTACATCCATGGGTGAAAATGGTAAGAAATTTTATTATCAATCAAAGACAATTACAGGGAAATCAAGCTCTCAAACCTTAAACCCCAAATATATCTTTTTGCCCCCTTTCTTTTTTTGTCAAAGTTGAGATCTACTCTCAGAAAACCCTAATGCATTTTATATATACGGTTACACAAAAGAAAACCGAATCGGGTTGCAAGTCAGGTTATAAAAACACATCAACTCAATCAGTGGACGGGAGACTTGATTACCAATACTTCTTAAGATATCAATAGCATCTGAAACACAATGCAGAATTTGAGTCACACTCAATAGTGGTTCCAAGAGAAAGTCAAAATTTTCAACTATTTCAGTTGGAATATCCCATAAAATAAATGAGAAAAACAATATAACCTAGTTACAAGAATCTTGAAAAATGAAGTGATTTTCCTAGTGACAAACAGGCAGTACTTTCCTAAGAATATGTTAAAATTTTTATTTGAAAAATGGGAGCAAATTTCCTGTCAAGGATTTGTTGTCCAGGGCACAAGGTGGCTTCATTTGGAATAAAATGGGTAGGAATTGGAAATTGCATCTTACCCCTGCTCATTTCATTCCATGTGAAGTCACCTTGTGTCCTGGATACCATCCTGGACAGAACATTTTTTTTCATTGAAAAAATTGAATTTTTTAGCAAACAGAAACAGAAAGAAAAAGACCCAATTCGTTAGGCACCACTCTGTGTACAATAATTGAATACATGACTAATCTATAGGTCCCTTATATGATGGATGGTCTGGGTTAGCTACATCATCCCTCCGCGTGGTTGTAATAAGACAAGTCATCTAACCGAGTAGTCTAGCCCCATTATTAACTTAATATGATACTTTAATGGCTGCTAGCCTTTGGTTGAGGGACCATGGCGGCTCAAGATGTGAATGGCATGATGAGAGTTACTGGTTCATCTTGGTCAACCCATTGATCCAACATGATTGAACCAAGTCAACCAACTACCTCACCTACTAGCAGAGCTGATTAGGATAAAAATAGACCAAGCTTGCATTAAATTCATGATGTATTTACATAAATCAAGTTGACCCAACCAGACCCACTTTTCTGGTTTGACATCTGGGCCAGTTTTGATAACTAATATGGTCAAACTACCGACTCAAATCTAACTAGGCCAAGTTATCCCAGACATGACAAGCTATGTTTATCTTACTCAATTGGGTTTTGTCTAACGTCTCAAGTGAGACAGACTTTGAGAGCAATTTGATAAATGCGGTTTCATGTGCTGGTTATGTCGTACTTGTGAAGAAAGCAACTTCTGTGGATTACAACATATCAAATAGTCATGTGCAAGATTTGTCATTGACAGAGATCGACCATAAAAAGTCTGGATTTCATGTTAAAGATAATGACCAGAAGAAAAGTTCACTTTTATTGTCACATTGTACATCTATGTATGATTTTATGCAAGGCCCTGACCAGTTCAATTTCAACCCAATAGAGAAAGCTGACTTCAAAAATTAAAACAGAGAATGAAGATCTAATTTTTAAGCCATGGTATAGTAAGTTAAGCTAGCCATGTTATCTGGTTTATCCGGATGAACCAGTTGTTAAAACAGAGAATGAAGATGTAATTTTTAGTCATAGTATAGCAGTTTAACCTAGCCATGTTGTCTGGTTCATCCAGATGAACCAATTGTTCAACAGTTCGATTATGATACTTGGGATTGTCTCAAAGCATCTGGTCTGACCGGCCATTTAAGTCTGGGTTTTAGGACATTATGTAAAATAAGTACATGTTAGTTGAAAAGACACAAGGGGAAGAGCCAAAAAAATGGAAGGTGGGAGGTGGGGTGGAGAGCACTTCTACACTTGGGGAGTGTAGAATGAGTGGAAGGGATTTATTTATTTTTAGCTATCTTTTGTTGGGAGGCCATAGAAGGCATAAAGAGATAGAAAGTGATGTGAGATATACTTATTGATGGGATTCCATCTTTGATAATCTTTTATTCTTCTTTAACGAACTGTGGAATGCTATGGGGTCCATTATGTAATGAAATAACAAAAGGAGTGGAGGAGTTTTGGTAAATTAAGGGTGAGTGAGGATGTTAAGTCGAAAGCAGATTTCCTGCAGCCTTTTTACTGTAGTCAGACTGTAGCACCATGATGCCGGATGACATGTGGACAGAAAAAGTGAACCATCACAAAAAATGAATCAATGCTGAGTGTTTTTCACTTTTTCCACCCACATGTCATCCGGTGCCCTGATGCTACAGTCTGACTACAGTGAAAGGGCTGCAGGAAATTCGCTTTAGTGTAAAGTCAACTCGTGTATTAACCTGAACACCCAGGATGTTTTTTTGTGGTTTTGATGCACTATTTCATGTCCTTTTTAATGGCTATAATTTCTTATTTCTAATTGAAATAATACTAATTAATTTGAAGTTGAATTTTTTTTTTCTTCTTTTAAAAAATAACTTTTAAAGGGAACTAATTCCATAAGATTGGTATCATGTGAGATTACCCTTTCATAAGGTCACATGGAAATAAGTGTTGGAGTACGTTAATTCAC
>JAOXJP010220961.1:0-25632 GCA_025762735.1 Platanus orientalis | reverse complement strand
TCTGAATGAGTTCATTTTGAACCATTACTTTATGGCTATAAATGCCTTAGAAATTTGAAATGAAATGATTACATTATGTGGTTGCCAAACAGTCCCTTAATAAGTTGTATATAATACATACAAATATATATTATATAAAGACAAGTTCGGACCTTGGGCCTCAGGCCGGGCTGAGGTAAGCCCAAGCCCGACCCTTTAAAAAAGTTCAGACCTTGGGTCAGGCTTAGGCTGGGTATGGGGTAGCCCAAACCCATGCTCACCCCTACGTGTGCCCAAGGTGCTATGCACCTTGCTATACTATAGCAAGAAGCAAGAGAGAAAAGGCTCTCAAAATACACAAGGTAATGGGAGAGTAGTTTCTTATATAGTGCAAATAGTTTTTCCAAGTTTCTCATATAGGATTATTCTCAAAAGCTAGTTTTTTGAACAATTTGAAAACCCCAAAAGGAAAAGTGTTTTAATGTCATTTAATGGTCATAAAGACCTTCCATTTTCAACATACTTGACATTGATCACCTTTGAACTCGTATTGTGAAGGAACCCCATATCACAATGACCTATCGCGAAGGGATACTTGTATTGCGAAGAGACCTCCTTGCGGTGACATGTGTTATCATGAAGGATGAGAAAATCCTAAATTCCTTCTTTATATAAAAAGAGGATGTTGAGCACGAAAATGTGTATGAAAGTCTTAGAGTTGAAGTGCTACTGGAGTGGAGTGAACTTGAGAAGAGGGAGAAAAATAAAAAGGCCCAAGCCATGTGTTCCCAGAGCTTTGCTTTAAAGGAGGAAACCATTCTCAAGTGCACCCCTTCTTTTCCAACTCTCTCTCTCTATTCTCTTGTGTTGTTTTTGTGTCTCACCTTATTTCTTGATAAGAGTATGTTTGAGATCTAGAACTTGAGCATTCCTTTGAACCAACCATCTTCTTAAATGAGGTAGTTCGGTTCTTGAAAGAACTTCCCCTTTGAGGCTTGGAAATTTCTTTGAGAGAAAGACCATTCTCATTGTACAGAAAACACTTTGATTGATGTGTTCTTAGAAATGCTATGTTACCCAAATTTTGCTAAAATCTAAAAGTTATAAAACTAAACATCTAAAACCATGGGCTTTGATAAACAACAAGGTTCATTCGTCTTACGGGAGGGTGTGGCTCCGTAGTAAGACAATGGTTCTATCCAAGCAAGATTGTATCTCAGAGTTAGCTTGGCCGAATCTCTTGCACTTTATAGGAAGTTTTGACTATCTTCAAAAAATGTGATAACAACACATTCTCTGCCTTGGATGAACTGGTTTAACAAAAAAAAACATTAAGTTAAAGAACTGTAGAAAACTTGTGTGTTTGTGAAATTCAAGTGAATCGTGAAGGGATTGAATCGTGAGTGCATCATATTGTGAAAGCATAAGCTTCGTGAATCCACTGACTACTGCAAAGGCTTTAGCATCGCGAAGAATTGTGTACTAAGCGCTATCCATCACACTATGTTTTTGAGTTGAAAGTGAATCGCGAATTGCATCACATTATAAACCATCATGATCATGAATAACTCATTCCGCGAAAGATTATTCTGCGAAGTGATTCTACTACAAGTTACTTCTATTGTGAACAACCTGCTTCGCGACCCATTTGCTGCTGTGAGTGTTTTATCATCGCGAAGACGCTCCCATCACAAAGGACATTCCTTCGCAACCTAACTCCTCCATTGTAAAAGTATTCTCTCATTCCTGACTTCCTTACCAATCTGAAAGTCAATAATTGGTACAGTAAGGAAAATCCAATATTAAATTTGGATGGAGAGGTGAAGCATCTGGAATGATTCCTAAGACAAAGATGTGCATCCAAGTTGGACATGGGCGTCAAACACCGAAGTGTAATTGCTGACATTGGGATAGCAGTAGCGCATGATGGGGTACTAGAAGTAGTTGCTGACATTGGCACAGAAGGAAGCCGAATGACGAAAGCACAACTATTTTGTAATTGTGGAGATAAGTTTTAGCCCTTAAAGAAAGGCCGTAGTCTCTGCAGTGAGGGAGTCACCAACTCCAATCGTTTAGGAGAATAATACACGAAGAATCACTCCCATGCTGTCTCTGAAATCTGAAATCTGAAATCTATACCAATACCCTGATGGTGAGCAGGAATCGAAGTTGAATTGATGGCGATCTCCCAAGGGGGAATTTAGGCCTATAGATCTGGGGGAGAGGGGGGTTGGGTGTGGGGAGAAAAAATAATACAGAAATAGCGAGCCAGTCTTGCACAATGGACTTAAGGAGGATACTCCAAAACAAGTGAGATACCATGCCAGCACGGCAGCACCTATCCAACACGCGACATGATCCCTGATAAAGGGTACTTTGATAAATACACAGCTATTTATTTATCTGTATTTACTACAACACCCTCCCTTAACCATCTTTATTTACCGAGACACCCTTTGTCAGGAAATGTCGGGTTGATTGGTACTGGTGTAATACCTCTCCATTCAGACTGAAGATGATTCAAACCCAAGTCCATGGTGCTCATGTGATCCTGGAAGAACTTAATCCTCTTTTACCAAATACTCCATAATTCAGCAACCAAATGAACACATGAGCTTGCCCCTCTTCCCGATAGGTGCAAGTGCCAACATCACAGAAGGTCCATGATATATACTAAAAAATGAATGTTAAAACAGATAATTACAATCATCCAATAATGTAAGTGCTAGCGTGGAGCCTATCATATGGTGGGTTGCCACCACTTACATTTTACACATTCTTATACAGGAGCAGAGATAAATGCTCCTATATCATTCATTTTTGCAACAAGCTAAAGCTACAACTTTTTCTTTACACAACTACATGGAACCAATAGATTAATAATGCATAATTTCTGGTTTGAAATGTGACTTCTAATAGAATTCTCGTGAACAGAAGATCTTCTGGAAAACAGCAATTTGCTATACTTCAAGACTTAATGGTATAACATTACATATGGTGTTCTGCTACACTTTGTGATGACATTCTATAAGTAGAACAGAAAGGTCAAAAAGTAATGATGATTCAAGAAATTGAGACCTTGACAGCTGTACAACTCTGGCCTGTTTTACATCTTTTTTATCGAGAAATAGACAATTCTGTTTCTAAAACTGACCAAATGCAGGCCTCTTTGAATTCCCTCCTGCTACTACTGATATAACACAAAACACTTGCTCTTAAGAGGAAATCCTGAATTTTTGAAAATTAAGTCAAGATAACACAGATTTGTGTTAAGAGTCTTACGATCAATTCAACAAAGATTTCCCAGGTTAATGTTGATTTCCAAGGACCTCAGATCATGTCCAGACAACAGGAAGAGCTTGTGTTGTTAAGTCAATTATGAGCACATGTCAATTGATCCATTGATCTTCACGGAAAGCAGAAACTAGAAATTTGACATTATCCAAAAAACCTTGCCATCCTTTATATTCAACAGATGCCCAAGCTCCTGTAGCAATTCATGGCCAAGTTTAGTAATTTCAGGATTTTCAACAATTCATAGGTTTTACATGTGATATTAACAGAGGAGATGTTTTTTCCCTAGAATACATGCAACAACAAAGTGTCCATTACCATATAAAAATTAAAATATAATAAAGTGTCTGTATTGACATAAAACATCAACATGTATTTAACCATATAGAATGCTGTTGATGCGGGCATTGTAAAGAGGTGTGGTGGCACACAAGAGAGCAAGGTTCTTGTGTCAAGTGTAGGTTAATTAGTCTTTTAGGGTCTGGGTAATCATGTAATAACTAATAAGGCCTTTAGAGCCTAGGGGTCTGGATTTTCCTTTGTCCAAGGGTAATTTTGTAATATGGATGACAGCCAAGGGTAATTTAGGCATGTACAGGAAAGTTAACAGCTGGGATTTTTGTCTTGTTTGTGGTCTCAAAAGTCAACAAAACGGGGCCCATGGTGTGCTGGTCGACAGCCTCTTTTGTGGTCTAGTTAGCGTTTAAATTTTAGGTAAGTGAAATTTTAGAAGTCTTTGTTTTTAAGAAATCTTAGATCTCAAGTTTAGATAATTTAGAAGATTCTATTTTGGGTTTATCTATTTTATTGTAATTGTGAGCCTATATAGAGGGCCACATGACTGGAATTACATTAGACATGGATTGAATAAAGAAAATTTGGGTTTTTCCCTCTCCTTTATTGGTTATAGCCATTAGAAACACTAGGGATGTATCTCTAGTCCCCTTCCCCCTCCCAATCAGTTTACCTGTTGGGTTTCTTCTTCTTTCTCTCTTCTTTTCTTATCATCTTCTTCTTCTCTCCCCTTGCTTCTTCTTGCTCCTTCTACTCTCTACTCATTTGTTCTTCCATTTTTCTCTAATTTCCTTGCTAGAACATCATCAAATTTGTATATACAAGCTGTTGGAATCCCAGGAATCTGCAAAACAAGTCTACATATAATTGAGTTTTCCATGTTATACTTCCTACAGAAATTGCCTCCTCTAGAGTAAGCTTTTCTGTGCTTTTATTTTAGGGTCTTCTTCCCCAATATTTCCCCCTTCTCATCCCTCAAACTCCTCCTTCATTCCTTATGTTTTTTCTAAGTTTCCACTCTACAAACTACAGTCTGTTTTAGGTTCTTTACTAAAAGTGTTACTGCAAACTGATATTTCATGTGTTTTGTATACTTTTACTCCTCATAATAACATGAAATTTTGCATGGATATCATATATAGGCATAACTAACCACCTGTAAAATTTCATAAGTTTCTGATGTGCCTACAGGGGTATTTTAGTAATTTTATCAATATGCCCAGATTTTTCAAAAACCTTAAACAGCCTGTTTTCTTCTAATTTTCCCGTTCTTTTCCTCTTCTATTCCTTCTAATTTTTTTTAATTTGATTCCTTCTCCTTTCCCCTAATTTTTGTCTCATGTTAAGATTATTTGGGGTGTTTTAAATTCATATCTTGGTTTACTTTATTTCTCTCCTTGCTTCCACACATCTATTTGGGCCGATATTAGCAGGGATAATACAGCCCATAAGGCTGCCCTACATCAATATTGGCATCAGAGCTTCTCTATCCTGCATCAGCTGTAGTAAACCACCATGAATTATGTAATCTTTCAGACAGATTCCTACACATTCAGCCTATTTTGAACTCAAATTGGTTTTTTTTTTTTTGAAGTTCTGTATGTGACACAAAGAATCGGAGTCCAAAAATTATAATATCTAATTTGCATGTAAACCAAATGCTACTGCTTTTTTATATTTAGGTTCCCGAGTAGCCCATATTGCAGTTTCGTTAAATGTGATCTAATTAATGAACTATGTTTTGTTTTAAGTGGTCCATAATGGTTAAGACTGATGTAAAGTAATCCAGCATCTCCATATCATAATGAATCCTTGAACGTCTCAAGTGTCTTCCTATCCAGCTATCTCTGGTGGGCTAGCTGGGACTAACCCCATGTATCTCACGGTTGCATTGCAGAACATTAACTGATGAGGATATGGGAGCATATTGGGGCCCATGCATGGCCTTGGTGGGGTTCACGTATGGAGGCACACAAGGAGGAGCATGGAGAGACACATGGAGCTATTTTGTTGAGGTTTAGAGTTCATTTAGAGTCTTAGAGAATTATTCTTTTATTTCATATTTTATAAGATAATAGAGGTAAGGACGTAAAGGGTATTACGGTTTTTGTTTTTGGGCAAGATTGTCAACAAGTAATAAAGCCCACATAAGGGCTGGTCGACCACTACAAGGGGCCCCATGCTTTGGCCTCTTTTATGCCATATTTTGGCAACTCTTTTTAAGGGGTTTTAAGCAAAACATTAGTTTTTATTTTATGTTTTGTTTTACTTCTTTATAAGGGGAAGTAACCCTATTGTAATCGCATGCTACATGAATAAAAAAGTTCTCTTTTGTTTTTTCTCTTCCCCAATAAGTAGGGGTTCTTCTCTTCCAACTTTTGGTATCAAGTTAGATCCTTGGTGATTTCCAAGGTAGTGTGAGTTGGTGATTTCTCACAAGTACTTCTCATTCCCCTATTTTTTATTTTTTCTGGTTATCTTTATGAAAGATTGCTGCCCATTCCATGAAACATTCATTCCATATTCTTTTTTTTATTCTATCATCATCTACTAACTCCATAAACCCCATTAGAACCAGTTGGCCACACCTAATCCTTATACCCTTTTGTTAAAACCAATCAACAATATACTCAACCTGCTGCCCAGAATTTCCAGCAACCTTTCTCTTTGTTCTTTTTCATGTTTCTTACATAAAGAACCATCCTATACTCTGCGGTCCATTCTAAAACTCTCTCCATAGTGTTTTTCATGCCTAAAACCTAAAATCCATCATATCTATACTTGCATCCAAGTGTTCTTTACATGGTTTCTGAAGTTCTCTTAAAGAAAGCTTAATTCCATACAATCGGCTGAGTGTCCCCATACCTCCTCTCTGTTCTTTTTATTTATAAAAAGAAAAAGAAAAAAATAATCAAACCACACCTCTACCTCTTATAGCCTTAAAACCATCTTGGAATTAATCCCTTGTTTAAAGCTTGAAGAACTAACCAGTCACTACTTGTTTAAACACGGCTGTGTGAATATTTTGCATACATGGTGTTGGAATAAATGTCTTAGTGTGCAGAAAGTGGATTCCATGTAATGCTTACTGTGGATTGATAAAACTTTGAAGTGCTGCATCATTAACCAATTGAGTTATGGCCTACAGGCCCAAGTCTGACATTGTACATCTTATTTATTAGGCCTAATACATATTCATGGATATGTTTAAATTTTTATTATTCTACATTCCAAGTTCTCCAAATATGATTTTTGACACATCAGAACACTACCCACCTAATTCAAATCAATACCCATCTTCATTCACCAGTGAGCTCTCTAACCCCACAATTGCCTACCAAAACACAAATTTTGTTCCTTGAGATCTCAAAATTTGAAAACTATCTTTATCTTTTTTGAGTTGTAACAGATTCATCTAGATCTTAGTTGCCATAAGAAAAACAGGATTCAATAATGAAATCAGGGAGAAAGGATTTTTTCGAGGAAACTTGGGAAGAAAGAGCATCTACAAAGCAACTGCAAGGTGATAACATTAAATAATACAACTGTTCAGTAGGATTTAAGAATTACCCCATTTACAGATGAGTTGCAGAACTTATAATATTAGGATAGTGTTTTGCAAAACTGGATCGGTCTCAAGGCTTTGATCTCCCTTGGAAGGGGAAATATGATATAGCATGCCTTCGAAGGTTAAGTTTTTTATGTGGATGGCTGCCTTGGGGAAAGTTCTATGTTGGACATGCTGATGAAAAAAGAATCTACCTTCCAAGTGTGTGCTTGTTCTATTACATGGTTTAAAGTATTGTGCAATGCAAGTCGTATCGCAAGATATGTACTAGTATCGCGGGGTGGGGGACGAGACCCCCCATATAATTGAAATCTCCTAAGTAATTCCCACGTATCACAAGATTGTGTGATACATGGGCATTTTTAATGCATTTTAGCTTAAAAAGGGCCGAGAAAAGAGAGACGCGTCTCCAGACTCCTGACCTTATCGCAAGTTGCAAAAACCACTATAAATATATCTTTTTTTGTGAAATTTCATGGATCTAGCTTCTTAAAGCTAAATTTAGGACTCCACTTGAGTCCATGTCCATTTCAATCTAAAACCTTACTTTGAGCCGGATCAAAGCTGAAACCTAAATTTTATTAAAAACTTTGGCAAGTTCCCTATTTTTGCTTCAATTTTTCTAGATTTTTTATATGTCATATGTGATATATCTACACAATCATGGGGTTAAAATTAATTTTCAGAAATTAATTAATTTTTTTCAAAAATAATTGAAGAAAATTCAAAAAATCATACTGAATGGACATTGTTTGGTCTAATTTTTTTATATGCCATATTACAGTCCATTATGTACATAATATGTCAATTTGATAGATTTCTGAAAATGAAATATTTTTGTATTTATTTAATAATTAAATAAATAAATAATATTGAAATATGCCAAAAATTTTGAAAAATACAGGAAGCATATTAGAACATATTGAAACATACACTTAATTCTACTATGTTTTCTAATTGTTTTAATTTTTCTTATGTTTTAATTAAAAAAAATTTTAAAAAAATAAAAAATTACACTAAATATGTAGAACATCTTGAAATATATTGTGTATGCTTCTCTATGTTCTATTTAGTTGCATATGTTATATTATATTTTTATTTATACAATTTATTTTTTATTTGCAGGATTGTGAATATGCCTTGTTGGTTGCACAACCAGGAGGCGAAGGGTATTGGCAAAAGATGTATAGTAGTGGGATAATCTGACTGAAACAATATCTAGTTAGTGGGAAACATAGAGGGTATCGATTCCTAACTATTGATACCCAAGTGTGTAATGAAGTGTAATGGTTTATAAGTATTTAATGATGTTTATTATAACATTTCCTAAAATTTCATTAAAAAATCTAAAGGCTTACATAGTATTTCCATAGATTCCATAGACGATAACATATGTCATGAGGGTGATGGTTCTCCCAACCATCATAGATGTTTATGTTTTATATATAATGATTCGTAAATGTGTATTAGTGTTTATTCTATCAAACCTAAAATTTCATAAAAACATTTCTTCCGTTGATTACTATTTTCTCTGTTTTTCCCCATCTCCCAATTTCTTCCACTGTTTTCTTGCGATAAGCTACGATACGCGAGACGCATCGGTATCCCTAAGCCATAATACGAGACGCAATATCAATATTTTAAACCTTGTTCTGTTATAAAAGTGGGGAATCTAATTCACACTGCTCTTTAACCCGTTTTTTTGGGAGGTATGGTTTGGGGTGGTAAGAGACTCAGATTTATTAGGTATCTCCTCTAGATCTGACTAGCCTTCTCAATGGGTGGAGAACATCAGATTTAAATGTAATGAAGAAGAGGATTTGGAGACTGGTGCCAACAGCATTGTGTTGGTCGCTATGGTTAATGTGCAACAAACAGGGCATTGAATGATTATCTAGAGCCATCATTTAAGGTGTACAGGAGAGCTAAGGAGAACATTATTTTTCGGGCTTCGCAATGTAAGGGATCTGAATATTTGGGAAATGAGAGGCTGATAAGAGACTAGGATATTATTTTTGGGTCGTTAGTTTGTTTTAGGGGCTTAAGTTGTAGAGTGGATCCCTTGTATGTTTCTCTTTTTAATTGTATAGGTCGGGGGTCTTAACCCCTTTTTTGTACATTTATCTCTAGATTTTAATATCTATTTTTTCTAATAAAAAATTGATGAAATTATACAGTTAAAAAATGGTTCAGCTAAAGATGTTGATGGAGGGATGATGGCAACAGTTGGTGCTAGAAGCAACAAGAACGGCGAGAGCAAGAAAGGCATGTTGGCTGCATATTCCAGCTGCCAAGGTCTAGATTACATTGTGCATTATTTAGCTTTAACCATGGCACTGTGCGAAATCAGTGCAATATGGAAAGAAAGAGGTGGAGGTAGAAAAAATTTTATGACTAGAAAATACCGTATGATTCAAAAAGCTTATGACATGCCAATGTGTGAGGGTTTCAGAGATGGATAGACATACGAAGTCAGATCTCTTTCTTAGTCAAAACAATTTAAAACATGACAACCTTAATGGGTTTTGAAAACTGGACCAAACAGGATGTGGAGAGTTCGTAATGTCACATGATGCAGTGTTTGAAAAACTAGACCAAAATAGATAATTGAATCATCCATTTGGAACACCACCAGTCCTAAGTCTGAGTTAGTTGTCAACAAGTGGATGAGACATCCGTGAAAAAGAAAGAATTGGATTGTTTAACTTTTTATTCTTTTCCTAGATAATTGGGTTGTTAAACAATCGCAGGGAATCAAATTTAAACCAATTGAATTGACAAATAAAATGAAACAATGATAGAACAAATTCAAATAAAAAAAATTATTGCAGAGGATTAATTTCTATTGCAAGAAATAGAAGATGATAAGTTTCTATCTTAAGTTGCAGAGAATCAACCAAACCTACTACAGAGAATTAAAATACTTCAAAACAAAACTCTTGAAATCAAAATTCAAAAACAACTTATCGGTTTAGTGTTGAGGCGTGTCTGAAGACACTATCCTAAATAGTATTCGCCTCCCTCTTATTGGCGCGGCATGATATAGTAGATGACTATCCCAAGATTCAATGACATAGGCTTCTCTAACCTGCACAGTCTGAGAAGTTCTCTAGCGAATGGCAATGAATGTGTTTCAAATCCGACCAAGTACAACTTGAGAACTCTTGATCTCGCTTGCAAAACAACAACAAAACGATTTGCAGAGGAAACAAAAGAGAGAGAGGAGAGATAAAATTTCTTCAGTGTGTTTAATGTGAAAACCTTGTCCTATATTTATAGATTGTGAAAGACCACTTTGGAGATGTGTGTACAGACATTTAGACACCCTTTGGTCATGAAAAATCACACCTAAATGTATATAGACACATCTTGCGTCTCTGCACAAAACCCTATGCGTGGATCTTCAAAGTTCGCAAAGAGATTTTACCATTACTAACATCTCGAGCACTCTAACAAGAGTTCGAGTGCTTGAAGTGGCATGTCTCAAGCATTTGAACTTAGTTCAAGTGCTCGAGGTGGAATGTTTTGAGCGCCCAAACTGTCGTATTTTGAATCTCTTCAAAATACAACAAATTGTTGCCAGAGTTTTCTACTGCAAAACATTTAATCTATTAATATAAAAGTTCATTTTCAATTAAGACCCATACCCTTTGATTTAAAGTATTTTGGAAGTGATGAGAGGGGGTTAGAGTTTGAAAAGACATGCGATACTGGCAATATTCAACCCCCTCCCCCTAAAGATGGTCAAATGAGGTTAAACCAAGGTCAAAAGCGAGAATTCACCCTCTAACTCTTGATAAGTATATTTTTTTATTTTCCAAGAGAACCTAAAGAATTTAGGCTTTTTATTATTTTACACTTTTATTACAAATTACGGCAGATATGGCCCTAAATAAAGCGGAATGGCGGAACAGGATTCGTGTAGCCAACCCCAAATAGTTGGGATAAGGCTGTTTGTTGTTGTTGTTGTTGTATTACAAATTGAGAAAAAAAGATTTACTAATTCGTAAGTAGAAAACTAGAATTTCTTAATTTCTTCCTAATTGTTATCTACTTTTTAAATTCCCCCCACCAGCTTCCTACTTTACATATATTTATAGTTTTAAACATTATTTTTGCAGGCCAAACTGGATAGTTAAACCATTTTGACCTGAACATGTCCCTTTTACGAAATTGTTTGGTTAAAAAAAATAAATAAATTTTTGACTGTGTTAATGCTATGACCTGGGTTCAAACTCGTTATTGCAACCAACATACTAACCCACCAAACACATGTATATTCATGTATGTGTGTGTGCATACAATCATGCCTCTGTGTGTGTTTGTAAGAGTTAGTGTAACACAAAATTGACTACACAAATGTGGATACATGAAAAAGGTGAGTTAGGAGTTACAATTGGAACTTGGAAAAGTTGTCAGAATAATTTCCCAGAGGTTCAGTATCAACTAGAATGGAATTTTAAACCTCACTACAAACACAAAGATTACAAAGGGTTGTCCACAAATAAATATTAGACAAAAAAAATTGACCATGTATGTCCAATTATCCCATCGTTGCAAAAATAACATAATTTTATATTTTACTTTATTAACAGTACAAAAACTTAATGTTTCTTCAATGATGATGTAACATATAGCATGGCATTCCTGAATACAATCAGCCAACCAGAACAAATGAAAGTAAACCCATTCAACAGACTTGAAAAATACATCATGCATGTTGAATGAACCAAAGCAAAGTCTAAATGACCTCAACTCTCTCTACTTTCAGGCTTAGTGTACCTGCTCATGTTGTCCCAGGGAATGATTTCAGAGATCCTTCCATCAGTCCAACATTGAATCTTCTTTCCCCCTAACCTTTGTGGTATTTCTTTGATCATATGTACAATCTTCAAGTTGGATTTTGTTATATTGGAAATTTTGCATAGCGAGAATAATACAATGCAGGAAGACTAGATATGGCACTTGTACATCAAAATACCTCTCGTTTAAAAAACTGAAGATGATTTTAAAGAAAGCATATAAAATTGGTGACTGATAAAAGTACCAAACTAACTTACCCAATGTTCTTGTTGGAAAGCACCTGGTGTATTCTCTTTCGATCCCTTAAGATCAAACAAACGAATGACGGTAATACTAGGAAAAAGATGAACAATCAAAGCAACTATATGTTAATAGAGTCCGCAAACTCATTACTACACGAGTTAAGAAGAATGAAAAATAAAAATAAATACCTTAGTTGGTGTAGGAGTACTAAGGAGTAGGCCGGGGCAATTTTGGCTGATACACAATATTCTGCTGGAGTTCAGATGTCAGGGACAGCTAACATTTATGCAAAAAAAAAAGTCATAAGTTGTGAAATATATAAATATAATAAGCATATTCATTTTACACCTCTGGTCACTTTATACAAATTTCTATTTAACAATTGTAAGAATAAATTATATTCTGAAGCAGAAAAAGAAATACAGCAGACAAGAACACACACACACAATGATATATATATATATATATATAGATGTTCTACCTTCTTTAAAAGCTCTATCGGTGGATGATGCTGAAGCCTCTTATCTGTTGAAAAAATATATTCCTGTAGGGAAATGAAAACATGAAATAAACAATTAAGGCATCTCAAGTTTCAATTAATAATGCATGACGCATACTAAACATCAGACATATGTCTATTCATTTCCCACGGGTACTGTAATGGTTTTAAAACTCAGATCGGGGACCTGGATCGTCCGGACCGATCCCAATCTAGGATTGTTCCAGATCGAAAGATCTAGGACCGGACCGATCCGGAGTCTGTGGCCCAGGTCATATAGGCCGATCCGAATCCCAAATTGTTCCTGATCTGATGATCCAGTTGTAGATCCTTGATCGGCATCAGGTTGGGATCAGAGCAATCCAAGACCAATTCGAAATGATCCGTATGATCCAATTACGATCCAGGAACAATGTGGACAATCCACACCTTTGGATCGGGATCACCTTGGGGTGATCCCAATTTGGATCATATAAATTTTAAAACCATCTCCCACTTACTATTCCCAAGGACACCAATGTCTCCTTTACTAGAAAATATCTGGATTAAAAAATATGAGGATCTAAATACAATAACCACTAGAATTCAATATTCAGTAACAATATTCACACAATCACACATGCATTGCAAACCTACCTTCGTTTTTTGTGGTCGAGCTTTGAATTTGTGTGCAATTTCATACTCTGGCTTTAGAGCATCCACAGAATTTGATCTGATTACAGCAATATTAACAAGTGTACTATTATCATCTGGTTTAAATTATAAAGTAACTTCATTTATCTTCCATTGAATAAAATTAAGTTCATTCAATTTGTTGATATGTGTATGATGATGGTGAAACTAGGGTTTGGCTAGAATGAAGGAGACGAAGAAGAAGAAGAGAGAGATTAGGGAATATGTATAGGTAGAGTAGTATACTCCCCCAATTCTTTTCTTTTGGACATGTATATGTGAATACACTACATGGTATAGTATAGTATAGTATACTAATACCATTCCAACCTCTACAACATGTAGGAAGTATTACAATAATGACATGCCCTCATATATATTATATACATGCATTGTTATACATTTGAGCTCCAACACAAAAATAGGTTTCAACTGAGCTCCCAATTGATCACCAAAAGCATAAAAATAATATGAATTATATCCAAGACGATAAATGCCCCCTCACAGACCTAAACAAATGAAAAAAAAAATTGCATTCAACAGCCACAAAAAATGTGCCCTCTTAAAATGCTAGAATGTTAACTAGTCTAACCGTGGAACTAGTTACTACATGACAAAATCATATATCCCAGACAAAAGATGAAGGTTCTTGAAAGAGAATAAATTAAATAGAAAAACTTAATTGAGTGTATTTTTTTAATACATTACAACAAAAGAAATGGAGAAACCATACACAAGCATGATGACATGAACAGAAGACACAAGAAGGGAAATGGATATTTACATGATAAACTTTGAGGTTTGAGAAAGTTTATGGTTACAATTTCCGGTACCTTTTGGAGTCTGTGGTTGCATTCTGGGTGATGGAACTAGTGTTAGCTTTCTGCACCACCAACACTGACAAATTTATTAGCTACCAAGACTGAAAACAGACAGTGATCATAAAACTTACACTAAGGAGTACAAAATTGTAAGGACGTTGTAAAGGTTACAACTTTAACATCATTTGTTTATTTAGTTTTAGGCATAACTTATAGAAGAATGGCTCACAATGACATAAAAATATTTTATGCACTACCAATATGGTAAATTGGCATTGCTATTTCAAATATAAATTTACTGACCTACCTTATCGGTTCTGTTGCAAGGTAATGAGGACGATGAAGCAGAAAAAGAGTGTTGCATAGCCCTCTCCGATGTCTTCAAATGAAACTCCTACGAAGCAATGTGACAAAGGGAAAAAGTAATTTGCAGAAACTGTTAAAGAGACTTTTCCTGTGAAGGAATTTGTGTGCCTTGGCACCACCGTAAAGGCAGTAATTACTAATATTGAAAGGCAATAAATCAAAGAAACATATTTAAATACATACTTGAAACTTGGGCAACCGTGGTGTGCTCTTTTGTGGGAGTGGCAATGAAGGAGCCTCGAGAATCTGAAATCTCTTAAAAAAAATATTTAGGAAAGTGGAATAATCATAGCAGCAAGTACATAAACAGATATCACAAATCTCAAGTACACCCTGTTTTCATTAATTGTATGTACCAACTTTTCTGTTTAAAGGGTGTGCTTTAAATTTTTGTGCAGTGGGCTCCACATGTTCTCCTAACCCAGTACCATTCTCGGGTCTGAAATTAAGAAAGATAAATTAATCTAGACAGTTTATTAAAGTTATGTTTGCTACCATTAGAGACAGATAAAAATCAACATCAATTTCACAAGAAGCAAGAATACCTTGTCCTCTGCACCCTATGTGCTGTTTCCAGGTTAGGCCCTCTAGGAATAGTGAGTTTAAGCTTAGCATGTGCCAAGTTACCATCAACAGGTCCATCCTGCATGATCATCCAGAAATGCATGGAATAGACTGTATTGACTTATACAGTATATGATAAAGTGAAAGCTATATAGAGCAAGACATGGGACACATCAGTCAAAGGACCAATACATTCTTCCCAAAATAGATATCCTACCCTTTTAGGCAATTTGTGTGTCAAAATAGTTTGTTGCTTTGTTTCAGCGACCTGTTTTGCAAAATATATAGCAATTGTTAGCAGTCTTTGTGCAAAAGAATAAACCATTATTCAAATCTATGCCAACCAAAAAATTAATTAATTCTATAACATAACACCATTCTAATGTACAGTGCTATCTAGCCTCACCAGATCAACATGCATATTTGCAAGAGCATATGCCTCAAAATAACACACATGCAGAAAACATGCAAATCTCCCCCCCCCCCAAAAACAAAAAAAAAAAATCATTTGAAAAGGAATGGATATAGTAAATATATTTCATAAGCAATAAATTAGACTACAGAAGCTATTAAATATTGCAGAAGTTAGCATTAAAAACTGGTCTCCAGACATACAAGATCTAGCCTCACCAATAATAGCATACTCTAGTTTTAAATGGTGTAAATCAGAATTTGAGCAATGTTATAGCTTTCAATCAATCAAAACTATCTCTTAAAAATATTCCAAGGGAAATAAAATTTTACAAAATTAATTAGCTGTATCCGATAAAAAACAATCAATCAGATGTAAATATAAAACAACCATTGTATAATCACATACAAATTTTGAAATACAAATATATAATATAATAATGATAAGCCAAACTTAAATTTCTTATACTTTAATTTCATATAAATTTTTCTAGTTTAACCATTTAATTTGACATTGGAAGAATTGAGGAGTCCAAGCTTTTCTTCATCAACAATGCTTGTCTCTCAATCCATGAAGTAACGGATAATTTAGAATGTATACAAATTTTACAGACCTATCCACCCCTCCCAGCACCCCGTAATTACGGGACCGGCACTGGGTAATGACCTTTTAAAATTTTACAGAACCCATCCATATCACAATGTCACCAAAACATACTTAAGTAGACCATTCATTAACATGTTCGCTATATTAATTACATTCTCAATCTGTTTACCTTCCTTGTAAAAAATTTGTAACAAGATTCAAGACCTCAACAGCATATATAAGTAGACCAGAGGCATCAATTAGATGATGGAACTATGAAATCAATTCCACCTTACATAAGTGACCTCCTTCTAGCTTTTGTCTCTTGGCAGCTTGACTTTCAACCCCAGAAGGATTAACTAAAATTCTTTCACTGTCTTGAACAAATGGCTTACGAGACCTAACAATCAAAGTTGATAAAATGAATAAACAAAATAAAAATGGCAAGGAGCAAGTTGCAATAATAAGAACAGAAAAGCATTTGAAGAAGCAAGAATACTGGATCCAGATATTCCAAGTGTCCAGAGTGAAGGATTTCAAAGTAATGAAGAAGAAATATCAAAAGGATAATGTCCTTTAGAATATTCTTCATATACAAATGCCAATATAAAATATTCACCTATCATTGTAAGAAATACAGAACGACAACCAGTCAATTGTTGTAAATGGATAATGTCCAGATTAAAGTAAAATCATATATGATGTTGCTAATCAAGAAGCTGTGTTACATAATGAGACAAAGAAATGAAACCTTTCAAAAAATCGTCTGGAACCACATAGATCTCGTGGTTGCTTTTGCTTGGCCAACTGACTTGCAGTAGGTTTCATCAAGGTTGAGGCCCTAGGAAAAGCTGTCTTGATAGTGGACTTTGGTTTAGCTTTTGGATGATCTTTGGCCATTTGATTATGAAGTACCAATCCTAAAATCAGAATGTATACAAATAGAAACATGAAGTTAGAGAATCATGGGAAAAGAATAACTAGAAAGTAGAAACAGGTTGTACTTTTCTCACTGAATTTCATGTAATTATTTTCAGACATGGTAAAAGTTGGTGTGGACGAGCCAGAAAATTCACAAACTTGCAATGGTGAAATGTGTCTAGCAGAGAATGACAACGGATGACCTTAATCGTGAAATGAATCAAACATATTTAACTTCATAATACTATTAATAGAATTGTCCCGTCATTAAACTAGTGAGATCTCTAGCAAAACCATTTGGCATGAGACCAATGCCATCATTAAGGAACAAAATCAAAGCACCTGTGGTTAATGCTTGCTTTTCTTTTTGAACATTCTGCATATTTCCAGTCGATAAGTTGATGAAGACTCCTCCACCCATCCCTTCATGAACTGGCAAGACAATATTAAATATGAGAGAATCAGCACATAACTCTGGAGTTTAGGATTTCCAAAAGGCAATCAGAGATCTCTTTCAAAATCTTGCACCTTCCAAGGACATAACTTAGCTAGAAACAACCATTCAGACCTTCAGATGCATTCAGACGTGCATAAAAAGCCTAAATGCCCATAAGCCAGCTGTGATTCTGTGCAGTGAGGCAATCCATAGCTATGAGACATTAATCGGTATGGGAGTTTCAATTCATTGAGTACCACAAACTTCTACTAATAGCTTTGACCTCGACCAAAAGAAAGGCCCAGTTATTTTCTTTTTGAGAAGTTAAAAGATGTTAGAGAAAGGTTATTCGACTTATGAGGCCATTTATGCAGTAAATCAAGCACTAAAATATTACTATTGGTACCCTAGAAAATTATTCTATACATAACCATTAAGCATTGAGATCCCTTCATTCACAAAAGAAACTTAATCACTAACATAGCAAGTCAGAATCTTTCTTTTACCCCAAAAAAAAAAAAGTGAAAAAGAAGAAAAAAAGAGCAAGTGGACATCTTTCCTATACGAGTACATGCTCTCACTTCAACACAGTTTATGAACGAAACTCAGTAATTGGTGCGTTGACTAGATGTTTGTAACATAGTATCAAAAGTTCTAGGTTTGATTCTAGATGCAGTGCAACAAGTTGTAAACTGGTTCGTGGAACATATTGATCATAAGAAGTCAAAATTAGACCCTAATCTTTGAACGGCCATAACTTTTGCTCCCGATGTCCAATCGTGATCCACGAGTACTCAAAACAACCGGCTCGACGAGCTCCATGATGTCCCAAATGAAATTTTGGTTTGTGGTCCAACAAACCCCAAAAATCCATCATTTAGGCCCTCAAACGCCTATTTTTTGGCATTTTTTGCTATTTCGGGAAATGTCCAACTGTCGCATATTTTGGGGGATATTCGATGCAACTCTTTTAGAAATATCTTAATTATTTCTTTCAAGTATATTGAAGCGATTTTGGGTAGATTTCGAAATTTGTCATTTTTAGTTATTTTCCTCTTTTTAGCGATTCCTAATGTAATAGGGAATCAAAGTTGTTTAGGAAGTTTCCATTTTTGGGTCTTAGAGCCGTCACTCTATAAATTCGTCATTGTAATCGAGCTAAGGTATTCATTGAGTTATTGAATAAAAGTTTATTTGTGAGATCTGTTCTCTATTAATTTTTTGTATTTTCCTTTAGAGAAAATCAACAAGTCCCTATTCCTGGTATTTTCAGTTGTGAAAATCAACAGGTTCATGGAAGGTTGTTCTCAATCTATTCGCGAGATTCATCCCTAACGTTCGGACTGCATCAATTGGTATCAAAGCTAGGTTTTGCGTGCTTTCATTGGTACCTTTATGGTTGCTTCCTTTGATGATATATTGGTTTATAGTGTTAACCATAACATACATATTTAGCATATTCGAGAAGTTCTATCTGTTTCACGCAAGAAAAATAAATGCTCCTTTATGACAGATCGTGTGCTATTACCTAGATATGTTGTATCTAAGGATGGTATCCTTATAGATGACTTGAAGATAAAGACGATAAAGCAGTGACCACGACCATCTAACCTTCATAAAGTACGAAGTTTTCATGGGCTAGCATCTTTATACTGCCAGTTCATTCCCCACTTTAGCTCTATTATGGCCTAATTACAGATTGTATGAAAGTTGAAAAAATTTTATGGTCCGAATTATTAATGTGGTCCAAACGTTAGGGATGAATCTCACAAACAGATAAAGAACAACCTTCCAAGAACTTGTTGATTTTCGTCACTAAAAACACCAGGAACAGAAACTTGTTGATTTTTCCTAAAGGAAAATACCAAGAATTTATAGAGAAAAAATCTCACAAATAAATTTTTATTTAATAACTCAATGAATACCTTAGCTCGATTACAATGATGAATTTATAAAGCGAAAGCTCTAAGACCCAAAATGGAAACTTCTTAAACAACTTTAATTCCCTACTACATTGAAATCACTAAAAAGAGGAAAATTACTAAAAATAACAAATTATGAAATTTACCCAAAATCACTCCAATATACTTAAAAGAAATAATTAATATATTCTTTAAAAAGTCGCATCGAATATCCCCCAAAATATACAATAATTGAACGTTTCCCGAAATAGCAAAAAATACCAAAAATTGGTGTTTGAGGGCCTAAATGATGGATTTTGGGGGTTTTTCGGACCACAAACCAAAATTTTGTTTAAGACGTCGTGGAGCTCATTGAGCCGGTCGTTTTGAATACTAGTGGGTCATAATCGGACATCAGGAGCAAAAGTTATGGCCGTTCAAAGATTAGGGGCCAATTTTGACTTTTTATGATCAATATATTCCATGAACCGGTTTGCAACTTGTTGCACTACATCAATTCCAATATAGAACTCTATAAGGAAGATCCTACTTTCAGCTTTTCTTTGAAGCAACATGCACCCAATCCTTCTTTTCTTATAACCAACAGAAAAGTACTTATACAGTTAAGGATAATACATAATCTGAAATTTTACTTGCATTCTTAGCATATTAGAAAAGGTAAGAGGTGGCCCATGCCTCATAAATTTCGTAATGTCATCAATCACATTGGCCCATCTTATGGTATTAGAGAAGTCAAAATTAACCCCCAAAATCCCCGAAAAGTGCTTAAAAATTTGCAGCCCTGTAAATGGTGCTTAGTTTCCACCTCATAGAAATCTGCCACAATGATTATGTCAAAAATGTTTAAACAATTTTTCTATTTCCATTAAAAGTAAACCAACTATACAACTTGACCCAGGTGATCTAAGAGTGCTATGTCAAAGTTGAACTAACGCTATCGACATGACAATTCTTTATGGCTTCACCTTTCTAGACACACAGAAAATGTTTTCCCAATTGCTCATCAAATCCACCACCTTAATGCCAAAGAATTCCATTAAGATAAGCACCAATCAACAACCAATCTCTAAGTTGCATATTTGCAACATTGCAAGATAGAAAATATTCAATGACTCTTTTATTCTTTTCTTTCCATAAACACCAACAAATTCAAATGGAATAAGTTACCAAATAATTAGCTGCCTAGATCCAAACAGGAAGCATGACCAATAAATCATAAGCTATCATATGTTTTCTTAGTACTTTGACACATGTCCTATTTGGCCCTCCCCATGTCCTCTATTAGAGCCTTCAACTTGCACCAAATCACTCTTTCTCATTGGTGCAGTCATCGATCTTTTTTTTCTTTTTCGATCTTTTTTGCACATGAACGAAACATCTCAATCAACTTTTCCCCATTTTGTCACCTATTAGTGCTATGCCTAATCTCCCACGAATGCATTGATCGATTCTATCCATATTTTCCACTCATCCATCTCAACATCATCTTAGCTACAATTATCTATGTATATGTTGTTTCTTGACTTTCAAATATTTTGTTCCCTAAAGCATGGCTGGTTTTATAACCATCTTATAAAATTTCTCCATCAAATTTAATGGTATAACTGATCACACAACACTCCAAAAGCACCTCTCCACATCATCTACCCTGTTATTTCTATCAGAGATCTCCTCTTCAACCTCTCACTCCTTTTGGATGATTGAACCACAATAAAGAAATTGATCACTCCGAGGTATCTCTTTTTTATGACAAAGAGATCGAACGTGGGTTGATGGCAATGTGAAACAAAGAAGAAAAAAGAACAATCGCACACCATACAAGAATTTCCATTGCTCGGAAATATTGCCTATGTCCATGGGCGAAGGTGATTAAAAAACTTCCACTATGATGAAGATAGTTACAAAAGGTCACCAAAAATCCTGCAGACAGGACTTAGATAGACCAGCCATAATCGCAATCCCAGTTGCACTAAAACCAGAAGTTTCCGATCCAAGAAATTTCTAATTTTGGGATTCAACCAACATAACCGGTTCAGTTTGGTTTGGGTCGGGTCGGGTCTTCTATAATTTGGATTAGGGCACTGCCCTAAACCCTGCTTAGGAAAATCAATGCCCCAAACCCCTACATCTACTAATTGTAGCAGCTTCTCATCATACAGAATAAGATTCGAGATGCAAACATAACACACTTGATCAACAATCTTAACTACCCCCTCATATCTACTCATAATTTTAATAAAATTGCACTCAATTCTGTTTTAGTCTGGATTATCCTAAAATTTTTTAATTCTAAAGCATCCATCCATATGTACCTCCTCTCTAGTTTTGTCAACAAAAACATATCATTAGCGGACAACATCCACCTAGGGACATTTTGCTGTATATGCCCTAGCCAACTCATCCATAACCAATGCAAAGAGATATGGGCTCAATGTCAACCTTGATGTAAACCTACTTTGATTTGGAAACTCTATTGTTTCTCCTATAACTGTTCTAACACTTATTACTGCTGCAACATACATATCCTTAATTATGTCAATGCAACTACATGAGATTCCTTTCTTTTCTAGAATCCACCATATGATCTCTGTAGGGACCCTATCAAATGCTTTTCTCTAAACCAATAGAGACCATGCAAAGATTTTTTTTTTTCTTCTTCTCTTTAAGCTCTTACATCAATCACCCAAGTAAGAAAGTAGTTCAAGTCATAGATCTATCAAGCATAAATCTGAATTGGTTTCTGATACTCTAATTTCAAGTCTTAGTTCATGCTTAACTCCTCTCTCCAAAAGTTTTATAATATGGCTTATAAGCTTGATTTCACAATAAGTGGTGTGACTATAAATATCTCCCTTATTCTTGTTCATAGGCACTACAATGCTTTTCCTCCATTCATTTAGCATTTTCTTTGTCCTAATACCTTGTTGAACAACTTGGTTAACCAAATAAGTTATCATCTCCCATGAATTTCCAAAGTCAATTGGGATATCATTTGATCCTATTTCTTAAAGCCTTCTTTGTTTTTATCTATCTCAAAGCATCTTCAACTTCAAACAACCAAATTTTGGAAAAAAAAATTTCTATGATCTTCAATTACGTCAATGCTATTAATTCCTCCTAAAATGATATTCCTTAAATGGTCTTTATTTAATATTTAGTAATCTCCTCATCCATTAGTATGACTCCTTGATCCCACTCTATTGCATTTAACATAATCTAGGTCTCCCTTCTAGTACACATCTTTCACACCATCCCTCTCACCTAGCATACAAGAAAGGTCACCGTGCGCCTTAAATTTAGCCTTTCTTATCGCCTTCTTAGCTTCTTCTTGTTTAGCACTTACATAACTTTTGTATCAAAAAAATTTACAAAAGTTATATAGGTGCTAGACTTATATAACAGTACTTCTTAGTCTTTTACCAAGCCTTGTAATAGCACTTCTTTGTCTAATGGCTATTTGAACTCCATCATCCCACCACCAAGCTTACTTAGATAATTTCCCTTTCCCTATACATTATCCAAGACCTATTTCTTTACCTTCATTATACAGCCAAACATCATTCCATAACAATAATTTCCTTACAAATTCTACTTTCCTTCCTATATCAAGTTATCTCTAAATAACACTAGTTTTTCTCCTTTAAGATTTCACGATATCATTCTTGGCACCTACTCACTCCTTTCCTTCTCTTATTTCTCTTAAACAAACATCTAAAACCACTAACCTATATTGTGTGGTTAGGCACTATCATGGGATGACCTTGCAAATTGCAATCCTTATTTGAGGTTTAGAAACTACTTGTGGAATGATAAAGAGAATTTGCACAAGTATATCTTGTTTATTTTGTTAAAGGTTTGTTAGCCTATTAAGAATGGGGGTCACTTAAATAAAACAATTAACCATCTCTCCTAAAACCTTAAGGTGTTAGGAGATACACAACTTAATATACTTCAACAACCCCCTCAAGAGGAACACTCTTCTCTCCTGGAAACATACTCAAGGAGCTAGGTGTAAGTCCACACAACGCGTTCACAAGCGAAAACTACTATATCTAGGGAAATACTTTCACTAGGATTCGAACTCGTAACCCGGTTTAGCTCTAATACCAAATTAAATAAAACAATTAATCGTCTCTCCTAAAACCATAAGGTGTTAGAAGATACACAACTTAATATATTCAACAGGGTCTTGGCATTAGAAGGATAAGAAGTCATAATAGGGCTTTGTTAGGTAAATGGCTCTAGCGATTTAGAGAGGAGAGGGATAAATGGATAATCTATGGGGAAGAATTGTACTGGCTTGGTTAGGCATCAATTCGGAAGAATCCCAAAGAGGTTAGGTATGGGTATGGTTATGGGATTTGGAAGTCCATCCTTAAGGCTAAGGAGGAGTTTGGAGGTTCATTCAGTTTGGGCTGGTGTTGTAAACCTATGAGATGAGTATGAGAGGGTATTTTTTGTCTTTTTCCTATATGTTAAGTTATGTTGTGAGGCTCCAGATACACCAAAATGATATTGTTCGATTTTGTCCTAAGCCAAGTGCTCAATCCTGAAACACATCATGCAAATGAAGGTCATGCCTGCATATAAGTACATGATCCCTTTATAGCTAGGCGATGTCGTATTGCTATAAATCACCCCTGTAGAGGGCCACACATCCTCATGTGCACATCGCAAAGCTAGTCCGACTTTGACACCAATTATGATGCCCTAGACCCACAAGCATGATATTGCCCGATTCTGGGTAATTATATTTTCTTAACTATAACCCTCAGTCTCAAAACATGGCATACCTAATAAGGCCCTGTGCCCACATATAATTCAAATTCCTCCTCGCTATGTGGGTTAGACACCACACGAGGATGTGTGGGCCCTAAGCAAGGTGGACTCTAGTACCCCGAGAGTTACAGTGTACTGTAGAGTTTAGTCACACATCACCTAGCTGTGACGGAGACCTATGCTTATATATGGGCATAAGACCTTAATAAGCATGACATGTTTTGAGGCCAAGGGTTATGGCTAAGAAAACAAAACCGAGGCAAGAGAGTGACCCAGAACCGGATAATATCACGCTTGTAGATCCGATGCATTACATATATGCTTGTCTCTTTCTATTACATGAGGGTATTTATGTAATCTCCTCCTAATAAAAGAAAGGAATCATATGAGAGATCCCTAACCCTCTCTACAACTTCTTCTTTCTTTGTTTTTTAAACGAAAACTAGGTATCAGAGCTAACAGGGATTGCAATCAACATCTAAAGCTTCTAGAGATTATAAGTTTTTTTCCTCAACCAGTATAGACACTGACATCAACATCTGTACAGTTGGCGTTAGCACCTATACCTTTAGGTGATAGGTAAGTTCAATGTAAAGGGATTTTTCAAGAGAGCATATTTTTGGGTATTTTTGGTGTAATCAATTTTTGAACTAGAGAATGGAACCTATTTTTAAAGGATTTTTTTTTAGAAATTTCAAGAAAATCCAGATTTTAGTTTTTCCTTTAAAAATTTCTGACTGATATGGAGTTTTTTTTTTCCAAAAGTTGGATGGTAAGGAGTTGGTCGTTTCTATCATACGAGGATTTGATTTTTTTGTTTCATGCGGATTAGATGTGTATTAAAGCTTTAGTGATGACTTTCATTGGGTATAGTTAACGTCCTACATAGCCTAAATCATGGTCACAACTAAATCACCACAGAGAAAAGGATTTTTCACATCAAACTATAAAATAGGTCAGCACTAGTTAACAACTAAATACAATAAAATCTGAATAGAATTTAGCTTCCCTACCAAAGAAAACGTCTCATGATAATCACATAGGTCTAAGTTTAACCTTTGGCAACCAGTTGGGCTTTGTAGTGATCCATGGTATTATCATGTTTAAATTTGACACTATACACCCAGTTTTACAACCAATAGGAACTTTATCCCAAGGAAGATCAATAAGATCCCAAGCTTCATTCTTTTCTAGAGCCAACATTTCCTCCTGCATGGCTGTCTTCCACTATCCATCTTGAGGTTGTCTATCGTATTCTTCAGTATTTAAAACATATTCCTAGTGTTGGATTGTTGTATACCAGACAAATTTGTTTACATGTTGAAGCTTATACTAATGTTGATTGGGCTAGATCAATGCCTAATAGACAATCAACCTCTAGTTATTGTACTTTTGTTGGAGGGAACCTTGTTACATGCCACAATAAGAAATAGTCTGCTGTTGCTCATTCTAGTGCTGAGGCAGAGTGTTGTTC
>JAOXJP010220950.1:0-11705 GCA_025762735.1 Platanus orientalis | reverse complement strand
CTTCTGACTCAAAAATAGTGGTGGATGTTGTAAATTAGAAAGCAAAATGCCTATGGCAAGTTCTGTGCTTAGTTCACCAAATTTGGAAGTTGGAAACCAGATTCACGAGGATCAACATAAATCATCTCTGGAAAGAAGCAAATCAGCCAGCGGATATTTTAGCTTCCTGGAGTGTTGGCCAGAATGAACACATCATATACCCTGCTGATTTTCCTAGTTCCTTGAAAGATGTAATCCATAGAGATTCCTCTCAATGTACATATACTAGGATGTAATTTTTCTGGTTTCAATACAATTATTACTTATCTAAAAAAATAAAAAATAAAAAAAAAGGATTTGATGTGTGTGTAATAGAAAACATCAGGGTAAGTATGGTTCTCATTGAGTTTAAAATGGGGCCGAACACAGAGTACTAGGACAGCAAAGCATCTGTAGATCCAAGGGGCTGGTTATACACCAGGTTAAGGGGTCAAACAGTAAACTGATGGGGAAGTTAAAAGATTTAAATGGGATCAGGTCAGACTTAAGGAAGGGGTTCTGTACTGACTCAGGGTTTGTATTAAAAGGGCCAGTTAGGAAACTAGTTCACACTCAATAATGTTATTAGATGTTAGAAAACTTACCCAGACAGGCACACAGTCCAGAGTGCAGCTGAATTAAAGTAATCACACAACTTATCTCACAAGTCTTGATGTTCAGTTCAATAACACTTTCAGTGAAAGAAGATTGATCAGTAAAAGATTCCCAGATGTGCAAGCAAAGGAACACAATCAGTAACTGTAGTCTCCTTTAAAGATCTATTTTCCACAGAGTTAATTCCACATCAATCAGTAACTGGGATAGCAAACACCTCCAACCTCAGCAGCAAGGATTCCTCACACTCACGAATTGTATTGAAGCAAGGCAGAACACATAACTCAGGCAGAAAATAATTATGCTCTTGATTAGCAGTTCATTCAGGATATCAACACCAGTTGATGGGTATCTCCAGGTCTGTATTCAGTGATCAACCAATCTCTGTTGATGAAGGCCTCCAGTAGAAAATAAAGGTCCAACAGTAGAGGTTGATATCTTCAGGGTTGCTGCAAGTACTATTCCAGGGAATTCTTCTCTAGAGAAACACATACTAATGATCCAAGAACCCCAATTGGAATGGAGCCAACTGAGAACCTTGCTATGATACCAAAATTATTGATGCACACAATAGAGAAGACCAAATTAAAGCTGGTTTAGAGGATAATGAAGGGCAAGGCTAGTAAGGTCTCGGGTAGGTCATATAGTCTCAAATTAAAGCTTTGGTCTCAAGTGGATAGACTAGGTTCAGTTAGAGGCTGTTGTCAAATTGACTGATTAGGTAATCTGGTTCAGGACATCGTTCAAACAGTGAGTGAGCATGGGTGCTCAGGAATAAAGATGAGACAGAAATAAGTATAAATTTAAGGCTGAAATCATGGGTTTATGTAGCTACACACTTACCGGCAGGATAATCCAGGATTAATGGTGGCAATTCAGATATCTCAACTAAGAATTCCTTGCACTCTGATGAATGGTATTTGGGTTTTCTTTCTTGCTCATCTTCGGGTTTCTTGGTCTTTCACTAACCCCTTCTGTGAGCTGATTTTAGGTTGGTGGATCACTGATTTGGCGGGTCTTCCCTTTGTTATTTAGTTGGTCCTTCCAGGTGTGATCTGTTGGGATTTGTGGAAGGAAAGAAATGCTAGGATCTTTGAGGGTAAGCGGTAGAATCAGGTGGAGTTGTCCCCTTCTATTTATAGATCTTTGTTCAATTGACTCTTTGTTAGGGTGGATTTTGATGAAAGGGTGTGGGAGACTATTTGGTGTGAGGAGTTGTAAGTTTGCTTGTTTGGGTGGTCTTTTTTTTTTTTCTCTTCTTTCTCCTTCACCATTTGGTGATGTCGCTTTTCTTTTTTCTGTTCGATAAAGTTTGACTCTTTACCTTTAAAAACAAAATAATGCTGATGTTTTAACTCCCAATTACTCAAACACCAGTGGGAGTATTCTCAGATGTAGCCTCAGACCTTAAAGTGAGGGGATTTTAGTTGTGAGTTTCAAAATACTATAAATACCAAGATTTATTGAATGATTTTAAGGTCCTTTAATGGGTCCATAATTGTCGAAGTAGGGGAAGCTATGCCAGGGAGCTGAAGAACCTTCAGTCATCGATCAATTATGAACCAAGAGAGGGTTGTAGTGCCAAACGTAGGGGGAAGGAACATGTCTTTTTCCATTGTGCCCTATGAGAACAACAATTATCTCTTTGAATGCTATGGGGTTGGGTAGGGAGGAGAAGCGTTGGGGGGTGAAAGATATGGTGAGGCGTTGGAAAGTGGACCTGTTGACAGTGCAAGAAACTAAGCTTCAAGCTTTCAACTGGAAGATTGGCAGAGATCTATGAGGGCATTGTTCTTTCAAATTCATCCATAAACTGACTGAGGTTAGAGTTGGAGGCATAGTGGTGGCTTGGAATACGAACTCTGTGGCAGTTTTGGATTCTTTCATTGGTACTTTTTCGGTATTTGTGTTATGCAAGAACAAGAAGGATTGGTCCTGTTGGATTTTCTCGGGAGTCTATGGTCCTTGTAACCAATCGATAGTTTTTGGTTTTTGGGAAGAGCTCAGATTGGTTAGAAGGAGGTGACAGTTTCCATGGTGCCTCAGAGGCGACTTCAACGCTGTTTGAAATCTGGGAGAGAGACTTGGGGCTAACCATTTTTTGCCTAAAATGCGGATGTTCAACAATTTCATTGAAGAATTTGATTTAGTGGACCTTCCCTTGAATGGGGCCTCTTTCACATGGTCAAACAGTCAGAGCAGGAGGGCATGTAGCAGACTGGACCACTTCCTTTTCACTGTAGATTGGATGGATTAGACCCCTTTGTTTTCTCAAGAAGTGCTACCTAACACAGCTTCGGATCACATGCCTATTCTGTTGAAGGTGGAGGATTTAGTGTTAGAGCCTAAACTGTTTAGATTCGAGCTGATGTGGCTTGAAATCCCTAGTTTCAAGGAGAATATTAAGTCTTGGTGCAGGAGATGGATGCCAGCGGTATGGCTAGTTTCGTTTTCAGGCAGAAGCTAAAGATCCTTAAGGAGAAAATTTTATTGTGGAAGAACACGGAGTTTGGAGGTCTAGAAGCAAGGACGAATCTCTGTTGGGGAAAATTACGTGACCTGGATCATAATACGTTTTTCCATGCCATCAGGAGGTCGACACTCAAGCAAGATCTGAAATGCTATCTAGGATTGTCAACTATCCGATTTGTATCCGATATTCAATTCATATTTGGTTCGAAAAAGCAAATACAGATTCAACTATATCTAATTCGTTTAAATATCCGATTCAAAAAGTAAATATTCGTTAATAAACGAATCAAATATTGATATACCTTCATCTAGTCCGATAAATATCTGTTCGAAAAAATATTCGATATATATATATTAGTAATTGGGTGAATGTGTATCATGGTTAATACATCCCGTACCATCCAATCCCCCAGTTAGAATCACTTTTAGGTGAGATCACATCATATTGATTACATGTTTTATCTTTTTTATAAACCACAAGCTTTATTTTAGATGTTAAGATGGTGTTGTAATAAAAATATCTTTATAGGGTTTTAGTTTTAAGATGTGTACATGTATAAAGAGAAATAGCCAGCCGGGTATCTCTGGTACATGCTTTCATGTTATAAGGAGGGTAAAATAGTAATGTTATGCACATGTGGAGAGGTTATTATAAAGAAGAAAAAAAAACCCTAAAAGAGATACAAGAGATAGAGGGGGGGTGGCTAGGTTGAGGCTGTGAAGGAGAGAGAGGGGTTGGGATGTTGGGATCTATGCCAAGAAAAAAAAAACTTATTGATTTAGGAGAGGGACATGGACATCCATGAATGCATGCGGGCTTCGGCGAAGAATAGTGATGGCGACGGTGATAGTGATGACTTCTTCTGCTTCGGCCAATAATGGCTATGGCTTCTTCTTCTACTTTTTCTCTCTTTTTTTTTTTAATCCAACAAATATCCAAATTCGATTCGATAAAATTTCGAACATGAATATGAAATTTTGTTAGAAAAATTCGACGAATATCTAATCGAATTTGGATACACCCAAAGTTTAAATGGAACAAATTCGGATGTACCACTATTTGATTCGAATTTTTACATCCGAATTTGCTCCGTTGACAACCCTAGTGCTATCCAAGTACAACAAGCTTCTTAGAATGGAAGAAATCTCATGGAGACAGAAGTCCAAAGTAGTTTGGTTTGAAGGAGGGAGATAGGAACACCAGTTTTTTCCATTGGATTACTTCCATGCGCAAGTCTCTTAACTCAATTAATATGTTGAGAGTAGAAGGACTTTGGGAGGACAACCTAGGTAGGATCAGAAATCACATTGAACAATTTTACCAAAACTTGTACTCTGACCCTTTTCCCTACAGGCCTGAGATTGAGGGAGTGGATTTTGATAGTATTGATGGTGAAGATCAGAGATGGCTTGAGCGCCATTTTTCTGAGGAGGAAGTTATGATTGCCCTTAATTGCATGGAGGACAACAAGGCTCCAGGGCCCGATGGTTTTCCTATTAGATTCTTCAAAGTCTGTTAGGATGTGGTGGGTAAGGAGGCCATGGCTGCCCTGGTGGCATTTCATGATAGTAACCAGTGGTGCAGGAGCCTTAGTGCTACTTTATTACTTATTCCTAAGATGATTGGAGCGTCGGAAATTAAGGACTTTTGACCTATTAGCTTGGTGGGTTGCCTCTACAAGTTACTTTAAAAAATTCTTGCTCAACATCTCAGGTTGATCCTCTCGAAGATCATATCGCCCTCTCAGAATGCTTTCGTGTTGGGTAGACAAATTGCAGATTGTTCTTTATTGGCTAATGAATGTATGGATGCCAAGCTAAAGGAAGGGATTCCGGGTCTTGTCTGCAAATTTGATTTGGAAAAAACATATGACCATGTGAATTGGGGTTACCTTAATTGGGTCTTTCATTAGATGAATTTCGGTCTAAAATGGAGAAACACGATGAGAATTTGCATTTCCTTTCTAACATTTTTCATTCAGTTTAATGGGTCTCCTAAGGGGTTTTTTAGAAGTAGCAGAGGCTTGAGGCAAGGTGATCCTCTTTTGCCCTTATTCATCATTGCGATCGAAATTTTAAACAAAATGACGGGCAAAGTGGATTCCATTGGGTTGTTACAAGGTTTTTCCTCCCTGATTGATGGCTCTTCTACCCCATTCAATTAGTTTGCAGACGACACATTGCTTATGCTGAATGCGGATGTTAAGTCCATTAAAAATTTAAGGAACATCCTTCTCATTCTGGAAGCGGTTACTGGCCTTAAGGTGAATTAGCATAAGTCCTCCTTAAGCCTGGTAGGTAGGGAGGGTCTCCAATCTTGAGGAGTTGGTTGCATTGTTTGGGTGTATCACAACAGCTTTGCTGATTACATATATGGGTCTTTTTCTTAGGGCTAAAGCCTCGACCAAGGCAATTTAGTCTTCGGTCCTTGACAGACTGGTGAAAGGACTTTCGCATTCGAAGGGGCGTCTCCTCTCCAATGGTGGGAAACTAGTGTTGCTAAGGAATGTTTTGTCGAGTATTCCAATTTACTATTTGTCTTTGTTCGTCATCTCAGATTCTGTTTCAGCTCATATTGAAAGACTCCTACAGAATTTTCTGTGGGGTGTAGATCAAGATTGCAGGAAAATATGTTGGGTTATTTGGAAAAAGGTTTGTAGGCGTATCTGCGAAGGGGGTTTGGACGTTAGATCTATTAAGGAGACAAATAGAGTGCTGCTTTGTAAATGGCATTGGAGATTTAGATCAGAATGCAATGCCCTCTGGAGGCGAGTCGTTGCTGCAAAATATGGGGTGGAAAGGAACAATTGGTTGCCAGCTCTACCTAGAGGGGCTTCGGGTTGTCAGGTGTGGAAGGGCATCTGTGCTGTGAAGGGGTTGTTTTCTCGCTTTATTCAGTTCAAGGTCAACAAGGGTGACAAAGTTTCGTTTTGGCAAGACCCTTGGTGTGCCAATGAACCCCTTGCCCTTTTGTTTTCATCTTGCTACTTTTTGGCTGAAAGCAAGTGGGGATCGGTTAGGGACCACATGATCAGATCCACAATGTTTTGCTCTTGGAATCTTCATCCAAGAAGGAATCTTAATGATTGGAAGTGGAGGAGATGGGCAAGCTATTGGATATCCTGGAGAGTTATCACCTTGGGGACAGGGACACTAAAGATGAGTTGCTGTGTTGTTTGGACCTTATGCAGGGTTTTTCAGTCAGATCCTGCTTTTTAGCTTCTTTGTCGGGTCTTGTTACAGCATTTCCTCACCGGCTCATTTGGGATAAGTTCATTCTGTCCAAAGTTTTTTTTTTCTTTTCCTGTGGGAGCTTTGGTGGGACTGTGCTCCAACGGTTTGACAGTCTGATTCGTAGGGGCCTTACCATGCCTAATTGGTGCTCTTTGTGCAAAATAGATGGGGAGTCTTCTATTCATTTGGTTCTCCATTGCCGTATTGTGGGTGCCATTTGGTCTTTCTTCTTTTCCCATTTATTGGTGGTTTGGGCTCACTCGGCTCTGATGAGCAGTTTCCTTGATTGTTTGGAGGTCCAAGATCGTAAACACTTGGGCAGTATAGGCAGAGTGTTGTGGTGGGTTTTGTCGGTGGCCATTGCCTGGTCTTTGTGGGAGGAGCATAACTGTCACATTTTTGAGGATGATTATCGGCCCTTTCCGAAGCTTTTGGAAGCGGTTCTTTCTCATTGGTTTGATTGGCTTTCTGTCTTCTTTTTTGAGGTTATGCCTTTCTATAGGTCCTGAATTTTTTATTGGGACAGATATATCTTTTAATTATTTGTTTTTCTCTTAGCTGTTTGGGTTGGCATTTCTCATGCTTGTATCCTGTCTCTTTTGTTGAATGAGAAGGGAAAATCAGCAAACATCAGTTAACAAAAAGGGGAAGGAAAGAAGAAGAAGAATAAGAAAGATTAAGAAGAAGGTGGAAGCACCTGTGTGGGTAATCACCTACCTCACAAACCCTTGGACATCACCATCCATGGTTTCAAGTTTATGCACCAAAAACTTGAATAGAAAACCCAACTCGTGTAGGGAGAGAAAAGTCAATTTTATTCGTCAACTTCATTGTTGATTACATTGGGGTACTCCCCTTTTAAAGATTCAAAATCTAAAATAAAATAGAAAGCTACCTAAAATAAAAACCTAAGCTAATAAGACCGTTACTAAAAGACTTTCCTAAAACTTGCTAAAAAAGTAAGACAAAAGAAGCTAAAACGTGTGGCTCTTAAGAGTAGTTGACCAACCTTATTTTTTTAATAGAAAGATGCTGTCAACTTTGCCTAAAAATAGAAATAACTATTTTCTCTATGTCCTAACTTTAATAACTTATAAAATATTAAATAGAACCATGAAAACCATATTAAAAGGATTCCAACAGCAAGTAAACTCCTCTGTTTGATGTAGCCAAGGTGTTCCTCCATGGCATGGTTTAAAAAATCGGCCGATTTGGATCGAAATCGGCTAGGACCGGTCGATTTATGCCTTCAACTTAGGATCTGTAACGGATCGGCTGATCCAGGCAGGGAATTGGCCGATCTGGGTGTGGATAAGCTTGGATCGGCTGATCTAGGTCATAAATCGACTTGGATTTTATAAACTTTTTGATTTTTTTTTTCTTTAGATTTTAAATTTCAACACATTTTTTAAGGTTTTTTTTTGGGTTACGGATCGGCCCTTCCAGATCGGGAATCCGCCAAGACGGATTCCGACTCCGACTCTGACTTTTAAAACCATGCTCCATGGTCTTCTCGTGTGGATCCCACCAAGGCCATGTGTAGCCCTCGCATGGCTCTAATGTCTGGATCACTTAGGCCTAAGTTTGGAACTTTATATTTTAGGTTCTTACATTTTTTTGTGTGGTGTTTGTGAGCCTATATATAGGGCTGTACATCTTTTGTATTGGGAGGCAATGAATTATGAATTAAAGTTTTGAATTTGGGTTTTCCCAAGTGGGTGTTGTATCCCATCCTATCTCCTCCCTCGTCTAGGGTTGAAGCCCTAGCTTCCCTTCTATCCCTCTCCTTCTATCTTTGTTTCTTCTCTTTCTATTCCATCTTCTTCTTCTTCTAACTTCTTCTCCCTCCTTTCTTCTCTCTTAATATCTCACTGAAATTAGACATACAATTAAGGAAACCAAGTTGTTGTTTTAAAAGTTTTGCTACAAAAAAAAAATAGAGGTATTCCACTCATTTCCTTCTTTTCCTTTACTAGTTTTAGGGTTCTTCATTAAAGAACATGCTAGATTGAATTTTATATAATTTGATTAATCAAATCAACTCAAAATTGCATGAAATTTTAAACATAAGACCCTTAAGTACATCAATGCATACCCTGAAAATTTTAGAATTTTGTGATGTGCGACTAGGGGTATTTTGGTAATTTTGGGGTTTAGCCCTAGAAATTCCAAAATTGCCCTTATGGGTTTCTTTCTGCTCTTTTATTCCTCTTTTTTCCCCTTCTCTCCTTTAACTCCTTTTCCTTTATTCTATTCTTCAATTCTAAGCTATTTTGGTTACTTGAGTGTATTTTCTTTTGATGAATAAAATACTTTATTAATAAGAAAAGAAGGGGGGACAAGATATCCCCCAAGGGGGACGAAACAAGAGGCGGGAAAAGACCAAAATGACCCACATTAAGCAGGATTACAACCAATCAATCCATTCCAATTTCTTTTAAGGTCCCCCGATAAGACCAAAATCCGCCCCCCACAATGTGAGCCCCACCAAATGATTTTGTCCTTGATTCATTTATAAACCTGAAATGAAGAGACATTCCTTCAAAAACCCTATTATTCTTTTTAAGCCATATTGGCCAGAAGATCGCAATAGGAACAATTTTCCAAATCTTCTTTCCTCTCGGGCTTAGGGCCTTAATCCGCCATCCAAAAAGCAAGCTTGGTAGGTCTGGAGGGGGAACCCACGAGAAGCCAAGGTCTCGAATCACCTTGCACCAAATTTCCCAAGAAAAAGGGCAGTGAAGGCTGTGAAGCAACACATGGGCGGTTGATTCTGCATCTTCATAACATAGGCAACACACGTTTGGGAGGTACATCTCTTTCCTTTGCAACCTATCAACAGTAGAGATCTTTCCAAGTATAGCTGTTCATGTGAAGAATTGTACTTTTGGGGTCCTTGAATTGACCCAAATTTGTTTCCCAGGGATGTGTAAGTCAGCTGCCGTGTTTAACCGATCCGCACAAGATTTAATTGAGAAGTTCCCATTACTACTTCTAGCCCAAATATGCTTATCACTCGAAGTCATATCTACCTAAAACCCCCTAATCCTTTCCAATAAAGAAGTAATATTTGCTATTTCCCAATCAAAAGCCAGTCGTCTAAGGGTGGGTTGCCATATTGATCTTCCATGTGATAAGTCCACATAGTCAACCACCATTGCCTAGGGGTTAGCTGCCAAGGAAAAAATTGTTGGATACACCTGTTTGAGAGGGATGCTACCACACCATTTGCCCTCCCAAAATGACGTTCGTTGGCCATTGCCAACCAACCAGCTTAGGCCTTCCCTGAATCGTCATAGAACTTCATTATGCCCCTCCAAGGACTCATCCCAATAGCACCACTACGAAGCCTAGGCTCACCCTCCTCAAAAGCCTCATACTTTGAAGTCGCGATTCTCCTCCAAATGTGATCCTATTCAACCCCAAACTGCCAAAGCCATTTATAAAGAAGAGCTTTGTTCATGAGGTCTACTTTCCTTAGCCCTAATCTGCCTTTATGCTTTAGAAGACAAACCTGTTCCCAAGCAACCAACTGCTGCCCTCCACCCTCTCCTCCACCTTTCCAAAGGAAGTTTCTTTGATAAAGTTCAATTTGATATGCCACCTGCGTAGGAATGACAAAAAGGGACAAAAAATACTAAAGGTTAAATTTTGGTTCATTTATTTGTATTCTTGCTCCTGCCTTTATAATTTGGTTACCTTGAGATATTTGGCATTACTCTATATCAAGTTTGGTATCCAAGTCTTTTGTGCTGCTTCAAGGTGCCAGTCCACACAACACATACACATGTGCATACCACTACATCTACAAAATTACTTCCACTGGGATTCGAACTCGCAACCTAACCTGTTTTGATACCATGTTCACAACAAACTAACCAACTCTTTCAAAATTGTGACATAACCTGTTTTGATACCATGTTCACAGCAAACTAACCAACTCTCCCAAAACCTTAAGGTGTTATGAGATGCACAAATTAATATACTTCAACATGCCCAATGTAGTTGAAAAATAATGCTAATGAATTGTCCTTCAGTTTGGTTGTTTCTAACTCGACCCCTTCAAATTTCAAAAATACATCTGTTTCTATCCACTCCCCAACAGATAATGAATGGTGATGTGGACATTGAAGACCAACTGGGGCCAACATGTTGGCCTAGTGGGGTCCACACATGGAGACACATAGAGGGATACCTTTGGACACATCAAAGGAGTCTTTTAATTGTTATTAGAGTCCTTAGTAATCTTAATTTTACTATTTTACGTAATATTTTATGCTTTATTAGAGTCTCGGATATAGGTGTCATTTTAATTAATGTTTTTGGGTAGTTTAGAGAAGTTTGTTATTATTAAATAAGAGTGGTCGACAGCTTCGGTATTGGGCCAAGATTTGGTTGCCTTTTGGTATTTGTATTTTTGGGAAAGTGGTGTTTTAAGAAGCCCACGTTAAGAGTCCATTAGGTTGAGGTTTCTCAACTTAGAAATTTCTTTTTTTTTTTTTTGGTTCTTTGGTTTTTAAAAGGGAGCTGATCAACATATAATAGAGAAGGATATTGAATAATAGAAGTTTTGGAACAGAGAGCTATTGGCTATTTTCTCTAGCCCTACGATTGGGTCTTCTCCATGGTGGAGATTCTTCCATGGGACTTTAGGTAGGGTTTTCCTAGAGCTGGATCTTGTATGGTAGGGTTTTCCATTCCAAGAAGGTAGGTGACCTCCTTTCCCCTTCTTTCTTCTTCTCTTTCTTTTCTTTCTTCTTCTTTCTTTATTGGATCCTTGCTTTGAATCACCTTTCAAGAACCTGTAACCCTAATCAAGTTTCTTTCTTTATGTGTTCTTGAAACCACCACCCTGTACCCATCTTTCCCTCCATTCCCTTTACTATTGTTTTTCTCGTACAGACTTGGGAAATCCTAAACCTGATCCTACGACACCTTAATCTCCATGTCTTTATGATGTAGAACAACAGCCCACAAGAAGATATAAACAAGAAAGAAAGAAGAAGATATTATTAGAGAAGAAGAGAAGATAAGAGAGGAGAGAGAGTAGAATGCTCACCTCATGTGAGGGATTGAGAGAGAGAAACTTGGGATACCACACCCATTTTAACACAGATGTGTCTTTAAAATATTCATCTCCAACTGTTTTTCATTAATCTAATGTGGCCTTTAAATAGGCATTACATGAAGAATAAAATAAAATAAAATCCTAGATTCTAAATCTTCTAACAAAATAAACTTGCCAAATAAAGACTTCTAAAGAAAAAGGAAAAAAAAATCTTGGTTGGCACAATATTTAGCTCGTTGGCCAAGTTATTAGGCCCCACAACATCTCAAACAATCTCCCAAAATATTCTCCACAAAAC
>JAOXJP010220939.1:0-11705 GCA_025762735.1 Platanus orientalis | reverse complement strand
GTCATGTGGAGGGAGCCGGTGATCCGGGCACCCTTGAAGGGCTGGGAGGGACCGAACTCCGTCCGGCAAGACGTCAAGCCAGGCATTTCGACCTCGGCGAGCTCGATCTCGAGGCGGCCGAAGTCCGCCTGAGACATGTCTTTGACCTTGTATTCACGGCCGGAGGAGGTCTTCTCGACGAGCAGAGCCATGGCCGCCGGTGAAGAGATCTGATGAATTCGGTCTCTTTTTCTCTCTGGCTTCCGCTCTCTGGTAAGGGAGGAAAGCTAATGGGGTGAGTGAGTAAGCGAAAGGCTCAATGTGAAACAGGTTTATTTATAAGTTTTGAAGAGAAATGAACGGTCGTTAATGCCGAATCTGGTTACCCGATTCCACCAGATGCGGCGGGAGAAGACGTGGAACCGGCTTGCATTTTTGTTGTTTTCCGTTTTTACCCTTGGTTGGAATTAATAATGGTTCTGGGGTTGGTGGAAGGATGAGGTCATCGTGGCGATAAAATCGTCCAACTGTCGTATCTGGTTGGTGGGATTGTGACCGTTTGTTTACTTAGGAGTTAGGAGTCTAGATCTGCTGCGTAAATATGTAGCAAAAAAAGCTGCATAAGCAAACATAAATATATAGACTCAACTACTTTAATGGGCTCCACCACCAATTCCAATATATACAAGACATGGGTCCCATGACTCCCATCACTTCCATTGCGAGTTTGAATTGGACGGTAGAAAAGGGAGAACGCACATGACGGTCATGTTTCTATTGACTTGGCGGTGTGTAAATGTGGACCCTCGTGTACCACGGGATATTGGGCAGCGAACTTGTGCCGAGAATGACCACACACTTGTAGAGTCATGTTTTCTTTTGCCAGGTGATCACCTGTAGCTTTTTGTAGCATGAACAAACAATTAAAAAGAAAAACCCATATTAAAACCCAACGGAGCAAATGTTCTGTCCAGGATTTGGTGTATTGGACACACTTCGAACGGCACGTGGAAGAAAATTGGTGGATTTAGTCAAAATTTTAAATTGCTGCCTATTTTTTCTTGCCATCATATCCGTGGATCGAATTCGAACTCAAGCCTGGATCAAACATTAGATGATACATCCCGAACTAGTATCTCGTGATAGAGATATCCTATTTTTAGATTGTAACACTTGTTCTTGTGTGGATAACCAATGTAAATTTTTCTCACTTTCATTATTTCATTATATCCAATTTAAATCAAACACATAACATAACGGAATATTAAATGTAACTTGTGTAATCTATTCACAATTACTTACAGTAACGGATTTGTTTAATCATTTACCTTTTTTCATATCAAAGTGCTACAGAATAGATAATGATAACAACAAACTAAATCATAGTACAACAAAAAATATCACAAGATCCATATCTAAATTAATCAAAGATATGCACAAGCTTAAATCGAAATAAAGGTTTCAACAAAGCATCAATGTAATAATAATCTTTATCCTCAAAAAGAGTACAAATCAAGAAACTAAAATGAAAATGCATCTAATGTTCAAAACTGAAGAACAAAACGAAATGTAAACTATGAGCCACCTGTCCCATGTCTCTCTCCTCTCGCATCTCACATGATTCATAAATCATCTCTACCTTCATCACTTTAATCTGTAGGGTAGTGCCAATTAGGGTGAGTATGACAGACTCAACGAAAAAATATACAACAGAAAGAAAGGAGGTCAAAGCAAACACAACATTATATATGGATGAATCAAGATAGAATAAGGATGTCAAATGTAGATATATCTATAATAAGTAAAATAAACATATTCTTACGAAGATACAAAATATATTTATACCACGAAACAATCATAAGGGTTTTCAAATCAAATCCAAGTGTGCATATGTTATATGCTAACTCACTAGGGTATCTATCAAAGACTAAAACCAAATGCATATACCATAAGAAGGGCTTCCAACAAAATCAAAATAAACAAATAACCAAAGTAGGGTCTTTGATAAATCAAATCATATGCAAATAACTCATATTGGGTCTTCAAAAAATCGAATCATATAATAGTGGGTCACTAAGGTTGTTTTTACTTATTGATGTGACCTGGTGAGTGGATACTTGAAAATGGTATAGACCAATGTTAACCCGTAAAAATTCCTAAGGGCATCAAGGGTTTATCCTATATAATTCCCCTAGACCAAGGTAGTACCCACATCAATTTCTCCAGGACAATGACATTTTTGCTTCACACATTATTTCCCTGAAATAAAATGTAGTTCCCACATCATTCCCTTGGAACAAATGATAGCTCCCCCATAATTCCCCTAGAACAATGGGTAGTTCCCACATAATTCTAAAAAACAAAGGGTATTAAATCAAATCCACCTATATAAAAATGATATGTCAAATTCATGTTTATGTAAAGTATGATTACTACATAAGTGTGTTCTACAAAAGATATTCATATGTTCAAACTCATAACGAATCCAAAACTAATGATGTCAATCTCATGTATAAAACTAAAACTAAGATGCAAATAAGAGTGTTTGATTTAAATCTATGGACATATTAAAAACTACGAGATGTAAAACATTTTCATGTCAAATGCAACCAAAGATAACACAGGGTACCACAAATGCTTCATAACTCATGTAGAAATCCAATAAGAATGCTTTTTTAAATGTCGAATGTAAACATGTATAGGATCAACATGCTTAGGCTATCAAAACACAAATCCCAAATGTGAACACAAAAATCCTACAATTCTATATGTAAAACAATAGAATTAATACAAAAAATATATGGATTAAAAATGAGCAAAGAGAATCCATCAAAATGTGTAATGGGCTTATGAAAAGAAGTCATAGGCATGTATAAGTATTGTAAATCATAAAAAACCAATCATGAGATCACAAATCAAATAGGTAAGAGACATAATTGTAAGGAATTAAAGGAAAAAAATCAAGGAACATCACATGAGATGCTTTGGATTTGGTGGGACAACTTGTAGAGTGCCTAAAGTAAGAATGACTTTAGGGCTGACACATCAGTGCCAAAAAGTGAAAAAGCATCCCCCAAAAAATTGCATCACTTTTTCGGCATTGAAGTGTCAGCCTTAATGTTATTCTTACTTTAGGCACTCTACAAGTTGTCCTTCCAAATCCTGTCTGCACATGAGATCTTCATTTTTATCTCAATGCTATGAGAATCCAACAACAACACTCCCCATCCTAGAATAGAAATCTCCATACTTGCTAAACAAGGCATTGACATCATAATACTAAAATCATTTTCCAAAATTTCATAGAGGTAGAGAAATAAAACATTCAAATCAAACTTTAATCAATGAAATTAAGATCCAAACATCAATTCGATGGAAAACAATATACAACTCTTCACAACAAAGAATGAAAATCACATTTCTATGAACCTAAGAATAATGGGTTAATTAACCAATCTATAGAATTTAAGCAAAAAATCATTCAAATCAAACCTCAACATCAAAAGAACTAAGATTATAAGAAAGGAAGTGTATATAATATATATCAACTTACAAAGTGCTTCTAATATTTGGATCCAAGAGGATCTTCCTTTCACACTTTTTTTCCTTTTGAACCCTCTCTCTTCTTTGAGATTAACCAAGAAACACAGTCAAAATTCATGAATTTTCATAGTTTTTTAATGAAAAATTAAACCTAAAAAACTACCATGCTAAAACCAAAGTTTTTTTTTAACTTACTTCTTTAGAGAAGAAATCATCATTTCATTTCCCAATTTTCTGTTTTTTTTTTAATTCTTCTTTTTAAGCTATTCTCTAATGGTTTTAAGTCTAAATGAGGCAAAAATGAGCTTAAGTTTCGATTTTGCATGAATTCCAATATTCGGAGTGGAAAATCAGTGATTTTCCTAAGTTTGTAACCAATTTAGGCACTTAAACAGTGTTATTTGAACATTCAAATCGCCTAATTCAAATGCTCGAATGACCATCTCCAAGTGCTCGAATGAGAGCCAATTTCTAGTATGTGCAAGTTCGAGCGCTCCAATGAGGTTTGAGCGCTGCAAAATGTTTTTGAGCACTTTAATATTTTCAACATAAATACCTTGCACGAAAACGATTATAACTTTCTATAAGAAATTTTAATTCGTGCACCATGTATCACTTTGAAAAGTAAAATTATAGATCTTTCTAATGATGTATGGTTTGCAAGTTAATTCTTACAAGATTGGCACATGTTTATCTATAAAGTTAGCCCTTGTTGGTCTATCAACACATACACCTTGTGGGAAAATGATCATAACTTTTTTTAAAAAACGTTAAATTATACATTATTTGTTGCATTGAAAAATAAAGTTATAGATCTCTCCAATGAAGTATGTAGGGGTGACAATTCATGTTGGCGGGTCAGGTTTGTGTCGTGTTGAGATAGGGATATAAGACTATTTTGCTTAACCCTAACCCGACCCATTTATTAATCGTGTTAAAGCGGGTTGACCTGTTTTGACCTGAAACACGCTTAGGGTCAACCCTAACCCACTTATTTTCGTGTTGGGTCATGTCAGGTTCACGGGTTATGTGGTAATTTATCTTGGCGAGTCGGGTTAGTTGGGTTCATGTCGTGTCAAGTAAGGGTATAAGACCATTTGGCTCAACCCTAACCCAACCCATTTATTAATCGTGTCAAAGCGAGTTGACTTGTTTTGACCCGAAACACGTTTAGGGTCAACCCTAACCAGCTTATTTTTGTGTTGGATCATGTCGGGTTTGCGGGTTGTGTCAAACATTGTCACCCCTAGATGTATGGGTTATAAGATGATTCCTATGGAATTGAAATATTATAGGTCTCAAGTCGAATCACATAAATCATTCATGGTTTTTATTAAGTTACACTAGTGCATGTGTGGGGTGTTACAGCTAGGGTGTTAGGTGACACGTGGACAAAAAAAGTACAAAAACCCAAATGTGGTTCACTTTTCCGCACACATGTCACCCAACTCCTTGGTGCTTCCTACTTTGGTGTCCAAGACACCATCCTAGCTCTCAGGATTTGGTATGACCCCTTAATAAATGAATAAGGTTCGCCCGACATCTGGGGTGGACACATTAGCACCGAAAAGTGAAAAACACCCCTAAAAAGTGTATTTTTCGGCCCTGATGTGTCTGTCCCTAGAGCCGGGCTGACCTATTCATTCATTAAGGGTTGCACCAAATCCAAGGTGCCATCATAGACACCAAACGCTGGACAAAAGATTTGTTCTTAGAAAAGAAAAAAAAATTATTCATGCTACAAAAAGCTAGAGTAAAATTGGCTTAAACTGAACAAGCCTTTTTTCTTTCACCTCGGATTTGGTGCAACCCTTAAAGTGATCCTAAGGTGAGATTGACATTAGGGGTCAACACATCAGTGCCAAAAGAGTGACTTACACTCTTGAGGGATGCTTTTCACTTTTTGGCACTGATGTTGGTTTCACCTTAGGCTGACCTCAAAGGGGGTCTTACCAAATCCTCAGGTCTTTTCTTTTCTTTTCTTTTATAAATAAGTGTGCCACACGTAGTGGGCTTAGAGTGTGTGGTTAGGTTATTGTGGGCTATTCTTGTGGATGATAATGGGTCCACAACCTGCAATTAAAAAGTGTCCCAGATCAGTGAGTTTGGGGTTTACCGAGATGTGGACTTTATCTTTACCAATAAAACGGAGATGTGGGCCTTGATGGAAAAGCAGGAGATATTTTACCGGGTCATTTTCCCACTTCCAGATTCAGATAAGTTGGTGTGTGTTTGGTGAGGAGTAGTAAAAAAAATGAGACTTCCAAGCATGGTTTTAAATAAATAATGAATTTTTCAATTTTAAATGGATGCCATCGTGGCCTTTAGCTCGCCACTTCGTCTGCGAAAAGGATTAACTTCAGGCCACCCACCCATCACTTTGTTTGGAAATGTTTAGGAAAGCGTCAGTTTCACTGGGGTTGGTGTAGAGAAACAGTCCAAAATACCCCCAACAGACAACAACCGCAAAAACCAACCACCAACTCCCTAAGAAAATTCTCTTGATTACATGTAGCCTGGATGGCTAGATCATTTGTCATTTTTTATGCTGATTTTGTAATTGAGTATGGTTTGGATTTTAGAATCTGATTATTGATTTCGATTATAATTCTTATAAAGCAGATTTTGGAATTGGATTGTGAGAATCTAAAATCCCATTTATGTAATTGTTATTAGAAACTGATTTTATCAAATATATTAATCATTAATTTCCACAAATACTATGTGTGTTTTGTCATTAGTCCTAAAAGGTATGAGAATGAAGAAATTGTTTCTAGTATGGCCCGTTTGTTTTTGTTCATCTCGTCTCACCATAGAATCAATAGAATCAATGTAGAGAGCAATGTTTATTTTAACCCGATTTTGATTTTGATTCTGATTATGTATAATTAGATTCTAGAATTGATTATGGCACCAAATCGAATTCCAAAATACAAATCAAACACTATTAGTCTTATTTATCTAGAATCTAACAAATCAATTCGTGTGGATCACGGGTGAGTTTATATTTGTAAATTTTATTTCAAAAAATAAATAAATTGAATGGGTGTCCTCCTTGTCAACCCGTTACTTTATTATATAATTTCGTATATTTATGATTCAGATTTTCTGATTTAGAATGGCTAAAAAACATAAAACTCCCAGTCAATTTCTTAGATTCTTGATATAGCTCGAAAGGGATGGCAATGGTCTGGTAATGGTTTTAATGGCCATCCAAAGCGGCTTACCCGTGTTTGGAACAGCCCTCCATTCCCTGAAATCTTTTCAAGCTGAATCTGGTTGGAAGTGTTGAAGCAGACACCCTTAATTTAAACTAATTAGAGCAACCCAACAAGATTGGTTGGTCATGATAAAAATTTGACCCCCCTACAATCTCAATGATGATTAAGAAAGAACATAGTAACTAAGCTTCAATTTTATTTTGTTTTTTTGATGAATTTAACTGAGAAATTTTCTACAAAATTTCAAATGGAAATTGATGCATTACTAAGGTTATCCATATTTCAAATGCCAATTGATGCATTACTTAGGTTATCCATATTTCCCTCTTGTCAATATCTCTAATAGTATGGGTGGCAACGAATTGAACTTATAAATTAACCAAGTCGAATTTTTAGTGAGACGAGCTTTTTAGTGAGTTGAGCTCAATGAACCTCAGCTCAGGCTCACTTAGCAAATGAGCTCAAATCCATGCTCAAGCTCTGTTTGACGAGCTTAAAATGAGACTTAGGCTTGGCTTATGACGAACCTGAGTTCTGGGCTGAACTGCGCTAGCTTGGCACATTGCCACCCCAAAATAGTATAAAGAAGAGAAATGTTATTTGGCTGATATCGCTACTAGGAACCTATTCCATACATGAATATTTGTTTCACATAAAACCTGTTTCAACATGTATACTATTTCTGTTTAGGGGTGGGTGCACCCTAAACAAGCTTATCCATTTTTTTTTTGGTAAGCTTGCATTAAGCTCCAGAAGAGGACTCTCCAGAGAGAGTCCACCGAGTACACCCCAGAAAAAAGGTTACAATCAAACAGGCTTTTTTGGGTGAGACTATGAGCCTTATAGTTGTGGCTTCTATTTACATAAACCACCCGAGTTTGAGGCTGGGCCATTAGATGAGCTTTGCATTCTACAAAAATGTGACAGCTGTTCCAAGGACAAGAAACAAAAGAGCCATTTATGATATTGACCACCACTTTTGCATCAGATTCAATAATAAGATTCGTAGTTTTGATTTGGGTAGCTAGACGGGTCCCCAGTAGAATGGCTTCCATTTCTGCAACTTCCGATTCTTTCCAGTTTTCTTTGCTATGACCCAATCCAAGCCAGACACAAAAATGGTCATGAGCAATAGCAGCCAATGCTACACAAGATTAGTCCAACGGAATTGTCGCATCAACATTAATTTTGATCACCCCCGCCTCTAGTGGTTGCCAACCAAAACACCCTAAATGGGTAAAAAAGATGGAGTTATCCTTGCATGTATTAGAACAGCTCTTTCCCAGGTCATGAGTCAATCTGTGGAAGGACATCCAAACTTTAGCACAATTAAAAGTTTTACCATTAAAAACAACGCTATTTCTTTGAAGCCAGATGAACCATAATACGATTGCCATGCTAAAAATATAGTAGATTTTTCCGTCTTAGACTTCCACTTGTACTCCACCCAATACATTATCCATTGGTAGAAGTAAAGATGCTGTTGGGGTGGTTGATGGAGGTGGGAGATGAATTGACCAAATTTCATGGGTGAAGTTGCATTTGACTAGGTAGTGTAAAACTGATTCTTCATCCCTATCACAGATTGGGTAGGAGGGAGATTTGCTTGGAATTCTTTTGTGGAGACCCTGGTTGATAGCTAAAGCCTCATTAAAAGCCTTCCACAAAAAAACTTTGAATTTATTTGGAATTTGCATGGACCATACCATCTTCCATAGTAGCCCGAGGTCGGATCCACCTCTAATATGACGACTTGCTAGTAAATCGTATACGGATTTAATAGTGAACTGACCTGATTTTTCATGACGCCAGATTATATGATCATTAGTCATATATCTAGACAATGGGGTGTTTCGGATTGCACTTTCTTCCATAGGCAATATGAGACCTTGAATAGGGTCTAACTGCTAGGTCATTGTGTCGTGGTTAATTAACTTAGCCACCTTCCAACTATCTGTTTGCGGAGGGGGGTGGATTGGAGATGACCATCTGGGAGGGCTGGCAACCAATTATCTCCCCATATATTAACCTCTTGGCCATCTTCAATGAGACAGAGACAACCCTTTATGATCACTTCTTGCCATGTTAGGATGTTTTTCCAACACCAAGAACCATTCTTCTTGACTTTCGGCCACATTATGTGGCAATTCGGGTAGTAGATGGATTTCATGAGGCAAGCCCTCCAACATTGTTTGGCTAATAGAGATTTGTTTGCAATGGCCATATCCCTAAAGCCCATTCATCCATCGCATTTTGAACACTTTAACCTATTCCAATTGACCCAATGAATGTGTCTCTCTTGATCTACTTGTCCCCACCAAAAGCTGCGTTGGAGTTTATCTATCAATTGACAAATATACCAAGGAATTTGGAAGCATGCCATTGTATAGGCCGGGAGGGTTGCAACTACCGACTTTAGAATAATTTCCTTTTCTGCTTGGGATAATAGTTGGGATTTTTAACTTTTAATTTTTGAGGCCGCTCTTTTCGCAATATAATTGAAAAGACTAATTTTTTCCTTCCCTATTGATGATGGCAGCCCAAGGTGCATGTCTGGCTTTGTCTCTACTCACATACCCAAAATGTGGCCAATATGCATTTTCAGACCATGGGGGAGATTTCGGCAGAAAATTATATTTGATTTACTTAAGTTTGTCATTTGACCCAATGCTTGTTGGAAGGATGATAGGATATTCCTGATGGCGGTAGCTTTTGCTAGAGAGGCTTGAGAGAAGATGTAACAGAAGATGTAATAGTCATTTGCAAAAAAGAGGTGAGATATAAAGTGACTTCTTCCTCAAATTTGAACTCCTTTTAATTGATGGGTTTGTTCAGCTTTTTGCATCAAAGCCGATAGACCTTTAGCATACAAAAGGAAAAGGAACGAGGATAAGGGGTCTCCTTGTTTGAGGCCTCTAGGTGCCCGAAATGGTGTCCCTGGGGATCCATTGATCATAATTTGGAAGGTTGGAGTTGATACACATTGTTGGATCCAATGTTGCCATTTCTGACTGAATCCCATCTTAGCCATAATTGCAAAAATGAAATTTCATTCTACATGATCATAGGCTTTGCTTAAATCCATTTTCACTGCCATTAGTCTGGCTTTCGTTCAATGAGCTTTGAAGTGTGAGAGAATCACATGAGTAATTAGAATTTTGTCATCTATTGCTTTGTTAGGTATGAAGGCTGATTAAAATGGAGAGATAATGGAGTCTATAACCCTTTTTAGCCTGTTTGCAAGCACCTTTACAACTATTTTATAAATTACATTACACAGGCTAATTGGTCTGTAATGTTTTGGGATTTCTGGCATTTCCATATTTTGAATGAGAATTAGAAAGATAAGATTGATTGCTGCAAAATCTACCCGCCCCTTAAAGATATCTAGCACATATGCCACCACATCTGGGCCAATGATCTCCCAATACTTTTGAAAAAAGCAAAGCCATCAGGTTCTAGAGCTTTGAGGGTTTTCATTAAAAAAATAGCTTGTTTTATTTCCTCTGGGGAGATTTCTGTATCTAGATCAGCTATTTGGTTAGGGGAAAGTCGAGCTTTTATGTTTGTAGTGATGTTTGCTATCTGAGGTCGGGAAGGACAGGTTAATGTGAAAAGGACATCAAAATATTTGCAAAAGGCATCCTCTATGTGATGGTCATTGAATACCCATTGATCTTCCGATATCTTTAGCCTAGTCATTTTATTTTGTTGACACCTTATAATTGTAGAGAGGTGGAAGAACCTAGTATTTTTATCACCACTTTGAAGCCACTTGATTCGAGATTTCTCTGTGTGTAAGGTCTCCTCATCTTTTAGCCATGTATCCAACTTAGCATAAGTTGAGATATCCTTTACTCCTTATGATCTAAATCTGGGAATTGGTGAGATTTTTTAATTTGGTCATTGCATCTTTTAATGTTTGACCATATCTGCCTAGTTTGGTTGAACTCAAATCCTTGAGAATCGGAGTAAGAATCGGAGTAAGGCTTTAAAGCTTATTTGGAACACAATTCTCCCCACGAGTAAGGTTGAACCCAATTATTTTTAATTATGTGACCACACTCCCCATGGTGAGTCCAAATCCATTCAAATTAGAAATGGCGTGGTCTCCATTTGTTGTAGATGTTTCTCATTTTCATTGTCAGTACTCGTTCGGTCGTTCCCTAATTTGGTAAACAAAGCTCTACGTTGATGTACGGATATTTAATTACGATCTATAGAATTTTAGCTTATGTCAAAATTTTGTGTTGTGCCGTGCCTAAACACATGACATGTCAACTCGTGGTGCTTGCAACACAACTACAACATGGGCTGTTGACACTGGACTCATGTCCTCTGTACCGCCTTGTGGTGATCCACATGTGAGCCCAAACATAAAGGGGGTGGGGCCCATACATTTTTTGTAGGGCCCCACCCCCCTTTGCATCTAGACTCACATGTGGCTCATCACAAGGCGGCACAGAGGATACGGCTCCTTAACACCGAGTATCCGGACTCAAATTTTAGTGGTGGTGATAAGGTGGGAATGTTTGACATGACCTGTGAACCCGACACAAACCCAACAGTAAATAAGCGGGTTAGGGTTGATTGTAAACATGTTTTAGGTCAAAGTGGGTTGACCCACTATGACACGATTAATAAATGGATTGAGTTCAGGTTGACCCATATAATCATATACTCTTAACTTGATATAACTCGAATTTTTGTATAACCCATGAACCCAACATAAAATAAGCAGGTTAGAGTTTAACATTATTAATAAATGGATTGGGTTTGGATTGAGCCAAACAATCGTATACAAACACGAACCCGACCGCCAACACGAATTGCCACACCTAGGCAGGGATCCATTTATTGCAAACCGTTGTGTCAGTGTCATTTTTATCTAAACCCTTAGAAGTGATAGATAAGCAAACGTAAATTTATGTCCACTGGAATAAGTAATGCTTTACCCAAAAG
>JAOXJP010220928.1:0-11705 GCA_025762735.1 Platanus orientalis | reverse complement strand
ATCATATATATATATATATATATATATATATATATATATATATATATATATATAAAATCAATTCTTTATAATTCTTACGTTATCTCCCAACCAATGAGGTCATATCTTTCCTAACTTTTTTTTTATTGTAGCACACGATTATTTGGTGAGTTTGGATTCGGTAGGACAACTTAGAGAGTGGCTAAAGTTGGAATGACATTAGGGCTGACACATCAGCGTTGAAAAAGCGATAAACACTTTTTGGGGGATTTTTTCACTTTTGGCACTGATGTGTCAACCCTGATTTCGTTCTAACTTTAGCCACTCTCTAAGTTGTTGGACCTAATCCTCAGGGCGATTTGGTAGGACTACCTTTTTTTTATTTGATGAATATTTGGTAGATCTGACATTAATTAGGGGCTAATACATCGGAGCCAAAAAGTGAAAAGCATCCCCAAAAAGTGTAAATCACTTTTTTGGCGTTGATGTGCTGGCCCTAATGTCAGTCTTACCTTAGGCTAACTTCAGGGGTTGCACCAAATCCTGCCTATGATTACTGGAGTCACTATTTCATTGTCTCGATTGGGCCGTATTCATCAAAATGACCAATGGAACTCAACCACATTGACTAGTAAAATGTAAAAATAATACTACTACTACTACTACTCATAATAATAATAATAATAATTATTATTATTATTATTATTATTATTATTATTATTATTAATTAGTAAAGTCGAGATATCATTTAGGTCATTTTAAAGGTTAAATAAAGGGGTGCTTAGATTAGGGAGATGCTCGTCTTTATTTTTTTCTTTTTTCTGTTTTTGGGGTCTTTATTTAGTCATAAGTGGTTTGAAATATATCCAGCGTGAACTCACTACTACCTAAAAGCGGTGATATCACCTGCGCCGACCAAAAAGTGAGACGAGACACAAGGGGGGTATCATTTCACTTTTCGGATATGTCACATCACCCCAAAAAGTGAAATGATACTTCCCCTTTGTCTTGTCTCACAAAGAGGGTCGGTGCAGGTGATATTCCCCCTAAAAGGCCCATGAACATCTTTATTAGGATGAAAGGAGCTGATCTCACATCAATGGTAAGGTAACCCGCCGTCATGGCTTATCTCCGCCCTTGGGGCTGATGTTACCCCTCCATTGGGAGGTATTTCTTCTAATATATTTATATATTTAATTGAATATATGGATATTTGTATTGGATATTTGAATAAATATTGTTATGCGTAGACCCAGATCTATGATCATATGCAACAAACAAGAAGAGGTAAAATAAATCAGAAAGCAATCACACCACAAGAGCAAGATGATTTACGTGGTTCGGCTTGAAGCCTACATCCACGGGTGAAAACGGAGAAGAGCTTTCATTATGATCGAAGAACAGAGATTACAATGAATAGTGCAATGGCATGGAAATCGAGAAAACCCCAAAATATAAACCACAAAACCCTAATCTGTGCGGGTTAGATCTGGACCCCAAAGCGGATACAAAATTGGTCATATTCGGGTTTTTCGGATCATCATCTCGGGTTATATCTCGGGTTGAATACAAGACATTAACCCAACAAATCTCCACCTTGACTTGAATTCTATCAAGGTTACATAGTATAGAAACACTCTACTCCCATCTTCTCTATACAACCCCAAAGGGTAACTCTATATACTGCAAACTCCAATCAAGTTCAAGCATTGCTTGAACTTGAGACCTGGAAGTGGCTTAGTAAACATATCAGCTGGATTATCTTCAGTTTCAATCTTCTTAACTGCAATCTAACCATGCCCAATGATCTCCCTGATGAAGAGATATCTGATGTCTATATGTTTCGTCCTCTCATGGTACATCTGTTTTTTAGTCAGATGTATAGCGCTCTAACTATCACAATGCATTGTAGTCAAGCTCTGTCTCAGACCAAGCTCACCAAGCAAGTCTCTCAACCATATAGCCTCCTTCACTGCTTTTGTCACCGCCATGTACTCTGTCTCAGTAGTGGACAAAGCAACTGTACTCTGCAATGTTGCTTTCCATTTGACTATACAACTAGATAAAGTAAATACATAGCCTGTCAGAGATCTCCTCTTGTCATGATCACCTGCAAAGTTTGAATCTACAAACCTAACTGTGCAACCATCCAAACCACCTATTTTATCAAACATCAAGCCAACATCTATGGTACCCCTAAGATACCAAAATATCCACTTCACTGTCTGCTAATGTGCATTTCTTGGATTGCCCATATATCTACTAACAACACTGACAGCATATGAAATATCAAGACGAGTACATACCATACCATACATGAGGCTCCCAACTGCACTAGCATAAGGAACATGAGACATGTTCTCCCTCTCCTGCTCTGCTTGTGGTGACAACTCTACTGAAAGCTTGAAATGACTAGCCAATGGAGTGCTCATAGGTTTAGCTTTCTACATCTCAAAACACTCAAGTACTCTCTCAAAATAATTTTTCTGAGACAACTACAATTTACCTACTTCTCTATCCCTGTGTATCTCCATACCTAAAATCTTCTTTGTTGCCCCTAAGTCTTTCATCTTAAATTCTTCAGTAAGTTGAGCTTTTATCTTGTTGATTTTAGACATGTCTTTACCAACAATAAGCATGTCATCAACATAGATAAGCAAGTACACAAAAGAACCATCTGAGAGCTGTTTAAAGTAAACACAACTATCATACTGACTCCTAAGAAAATCATGCCCAAACATAAAAGCATCAAACCTCTTGTACCATTGCCTTGGCGACTGCTTCAATCCATACAAGGACCTTTTCAATAGGCACACATTGTCTTCTTTTTCTGGAATCACAAACCCTTCTAGCTACTGCATGTAAATTTGTTCTTCAAGCTCACTATGTAGAAAAGTTGTTTTGACATCAAGGTGCTTCAACTCCAAGTCAAACATAGCAACCATGGTAAGCATTATACGAATGGAACTGTGCTTCACTATAGGTGAAAAAACTTCATTAAAATCCACATACTCTTTTTGCTTATAGCTTTTTAAAACCAAACATGCTTTGTATTTTACACTGTCAACACTAGATGTTCCTTCCTTTTTCTTGTAGACCCATTTACAACCTATGATCTTCTTCATGGTTGGTGGTTTAACTAATTCTCAGGTTTGATTTTTATAGCGAGATTCCAACACTTCATTCATAACAACCACCCGATGCGCAGATTCACTGTTTGTAACAGTTTCATAGTATGTAGAAGGCTCCCTGCATTCAACATCTTTTTCTGCAATATTCAATGCAAAAGCAACCAACTCTGCATAGTTGTTATACTTCTTTGACGGTCTAATCCCCCTCCTTTGTCTCTCAGTAGCAACATTGTACTGTGGTTTCTCCTGTACAACCTCTTCACTAAAATGCTGCTCTTATCCTCCTCGAGCTGAATGGAAGTGCTTTTCTGCACCTTTCCAGAAACATCAAACTCAAGCTCCACCTACTTCTTGATAAACTATTCTATTCCTGCATCAACAACCCTGCTAACAATGAACTTAGGTGACTTGGGATCAGTGCACCACAACCTGTATCCCTTCATCCTAAATGCATAACTAAAAAAAATATACTTTTTAGCTCTAGGTTCCAGCTTACCTTCATTAACATGGGCATAAGCTGGATAACCAAAACTGCGTAAACCAAAATAATCTACAGGAGTGTCAGACCATACTTCATGAGACGTCTTACACTCAATAGCCATTGATGGAGATAGGTTCACCAAGTGACAAGCTGTGGTAACTACTTCTGCCCAAAATTCTCTTCCTATCCCAGCATTAGAGAGCATGTTGTGAGCTCTCTCAAGTAATGTTCTATTCATGTGTTCTGCCACCCCATTCTATTGAGTAGTATGCCTAACCTTGCGGTGTCTCACAATCCCCTCATTCCTGTAAAACTCGTCGAACTCTCCTAAACAAAACTCCAGCCCATTGTCTATTCTCAGCCTCTTAATCCTATTGCCTGTCTGTTTCTCAATCATGGTCTTCCACTGCTTGAAATTGAGAAACACTTCATCTTTCTATTTCAAAATAAACACTCAGACCTTCCTAGAGAAATCATCTATGAAGGTCAACATGTAGCAAGAACCACCCTTTGAAACAACTCGAGATGGGCCCCAAAGATCCGAATGAACATAATCTAATGTTCATTTTGTCCTGTGAACAGTAGTACTAAACTTCACTCTACGTTGCTTCCCAAATACGCAGTCCTCACAAAAGTCCAACTTCGTCATCTTCTAACCACCAAGTAAGCCTTGCTTGCTCAACACAATCATCTCCCTCTCACCCATATGCCTAAGCCGCATATGCCAAATGCGGGTAGTGTCTGAATTAGTATCTGTAGATGATGAAATTGTTGATATCCCTGAAACTGTACTACCCTGTAACACAAACAAATTTTCATTATTCTGCCCTCTCATCACCACCAGTGCACCATTTGTCACTCTCATGACGCCACCTTCAATAGTACACTTACATCCAATAGAATCAAGAGCGCCCAATGAGATTAGGTTTTTCTTCAAGTCTAGTATATGTCAAACATCTGTCAAGGTCCTAACAATGTCATCATGCATCCTAATCTGAATTGTCCTAACTCCTACAGTCTTACAGGTCATATTGTTACCCATCAAGACTGTACCGTCATTCACCTCCTTATATGTTATAAACCAACTCCGGTTCAGGTACATGTGAAAAGAACAACCTGAATCAAGAATCCACTCCTCATCAGTACACACACTGCAATGAGTAATAACAAGGACATTCTCAGAACCAACAGAACTGTCTTCTGTTACACCTGCAACATCTTTCCATTTCTTCTCCTTGAGCTTTGGACAGTCTCTGCGAAAGTGCCTAGGCTTATGGCAGTAATGACACTTGTAATTCTTTGATCTAGGTTTAGATCTAGATTTTTCTTTTTCAGATGAACCTTTTTCATTCGTCCTTCCTCTAGCCACCAGCCCTTTCGCCTAGTTATCACCCTCTTCTATAGACACTCTTTCTCAATTCTCTAGAATGCAAGGATGCTTTGATATCCTCCATAGAAATCGAATCCTTCCCATAAAGTAGGGTAGTGACGAAATACTCAGAAGATGAGGGTAGGGAGCACAACATAATTAAAGCCTGATCCTCATGATCCACTTTTACATTTATATTTTTTAAATCCATAATAATCTTATTGAATTCATCAAGATGAGTCTTTAGTGACATACCTTCTCTCATTCTCAATGTATAGAGGTGTTGTTTGAGATACAACCTGTTCATGAGAGACTTTATCATGTATAGACTCTTCAATCGAAGCCATAATCCAGTCGCCGTCATCTCATCAGCAACCTCCCGTAGAACTTCATCAGACAGGCATAATTGAATCACACTAAGTGCCTTGATGTCAAGTTCTTCTCATTCATCTTCCTTCATCGTCGTAGGTAATTTATCCTTCCTTAACAGCGTCTTGTATAGTCCCTGTTGTGCCAACAACACACACATCCTAATGCGCCAGAGACTGAAACTATTTTACCCATCGAACTTCTCAACTTCGTACTTTGCTGCCATTACAACAATCAACCTAAGCTCTGATACCAGTTTGTTATGCAGAAACCTAGATCTATTATCGTATGCAACAAACAAGAAGAGAGAAAATAAAGTAGAAAGCAATCACACAACAAGAGCAAGACAATTTATGTGGTTCGACTTTGAAGCCTACGTTCACGGGCAAAAACAGAGAAGAGCTTTCACTATGATCGAAGAACAGAGATTACAATGAATAGTGCAATGGCACAGAAATTGAGAAAACCCTAAATATAAACCCCCAAAACCCTAATTTACGCGGGTCAGATCCGGACCCCAAAACAGATACAAAACGGGTCAAAAATTTTTCAGCCGGGGGTGTTGCCCTCGGAAATCGAGAAAACCCTAAAGGATTCGCTTTGCTCACCTTCGCCAATTTTTCGGGTCATATTCGGGTTTTTCGGATCATCATCCCGGGTTATATCTTAGGTTGAATACAAGACATTAACCCAACAGATATATATATATACTTAGATGTTTTATGCTTCATGATGCATACAATTTTTTTTTAAAAGGTATGAAGGGTCTTATGGTTGGTGTAGCTCTAATGTGAGTGATGTTGACAACCATATCACTTGGTTGTAATTGTTTGGGTGAAACTAGCTATTTATACTCTAAACTCGGGGCATGTTTACACCCGTGTGTAATGTAATCATTTCATTTTAATTTCCCAAGGTATTTGTAGCCATAAGGTGATGGTTCAAAATGCAGTCATTCAGATTTATATTTGTTTTGTTAACTCATCTTAGGTTTTCTTTTTTATAGAAAAAGCAACAAAAGTTCAATAGACTCTACATACACAATCGGATCAATGATTTACCAGAATGCCTCCTCCACCTATGTTTCCACTGTAATGCAAGGTGGCTTTTAAATCATCAAGGTTTATGAGATGATTTGTGGAAGATGGCCTATGAAATTAAAGTTTACAGATGCCGAATTAAGATGATCTTCCACAAGGATAATATTTGGATAAACTATTTATCCATATTTCTTTGTTCATCCATTGCCAATGTTGATACAATAAACATGAAGTTCTCTTCTTCTTTCTTGTTTAAGGGGAGAGATCATTTACAGAGGCCGAATTGAGATGCTCTTCCATAATGATAATATTTGGATCAATGATTTACCCATATTGCTTTATTCTTCCATTGCCAATGTAGATAAATAAAGATAAGTTCTCTTCTTTGTTCTTGTTTGAGGGGAGAGGTCATATAAATGGAAATACTTGTCCTCTTTTTACTGCAAGTAAGTGTTACTTCTAGTAGAACAATAAACTTTGTTTATCAAGTTTATGAGACAAAGTGTAAATTTCAGTGGGAATACGATAGTGATACGTCTAACTTTAATTTTTACAATGAATTTTGTTTTTGTTTGACTTTGGGTTTCAGATTATTCCTTTTCTGATCCAATGATAGTTATGAGGCATTCCTCATACAGACTTGTGAATATTACAATTAGGGTTCTTTTTGTTTATGTGTAATTTGTTCTTGTCTTATAAATGGAACATGTTGTGCAGCTCCAGATATAGGAACATTATGCAGTAGGTTTTACCCTTCTCTTTAATATATTCTCTGTTTTACTCATCAAATAACTCATTATATTCCTTCTTACTTGTATCATTGCGTGGCAATCCAGTTGGATATTCCAGTAGACAGTGGCTGTTCAATGATGATTTTCTTTTGTCGATCTGGGAATGTCGCATCACAAACAGATAGATTAGGCATTATGCAAATTGTCTCCTAGTTTCCTTTGTATCATTGATTGTATTGAAATAATAGATTGCACCGATATTAAATCTTTCTTACTTTTCATTTAATCTGATCCATGCTTTTGAAAGAAAAAAAAAAAGTTTTTTAGGCAAACCAAGATCCTTATATGATCATCTGTATCTTATTGATTTGCCGCCAAAGTAAGACATAATACTTTGAATCTTCCTCGCCAATACTATCGGGGAATTTTCTAACATTAAATGATCTTATAAAAAGTTGACGGAAAAGATGTTCTGTCCAGGATTTGGTGCCTAGGATGGTGTCCAGGACACCAGGGGACGTCACATGGAATAAAATGCATATTCCAAATTCAAAAAATGCATCACCCACCCATTTTATTCCATATGAATGACCCCTGGTGTCCTAGACAGAACATCCTTTCCCAAAAGTTTATTGTCTCTTGTGTGGAAGCTTGCCTTGATTTTGAGGAAACACTTTTACATGTAAACTATTTTCTATTGAGCCTACTGTCTCATATTATGGTAGCTAGCCTTGATTTTAAGGAATAACTCTCTTAACCGCGAATTTCTCCATAATGAACTTGCTGCTTTTATTATGGAAGCTAATCTTGAATCAAGGAATTGCTCTGCAGGAAGTTGCTAGAGCATACTGGGAAGGATGGTGACATTGAAGGACTTACTTGACATCCTTCATCATGCTGAACATCTTATACACCGTCCAGATGCTAGTTTGTTGGTGATAAACTTTTACACCAATTTAGATTGTAGTACATTAGGAATATCAATGAGACAGTAATCTTGGACTTCATCTTACTAGTTTTACATGCTTGAACCAAGTCGATATTAATGTATGGGAGCTCCTTGAACTTCTCCTTGATTTTATATTTTTATGTTGATATTTGAGTTTGCATTATCATTCCAACTGTCAGCTTGCTATAGTTTAATTGGAAGTTCTAATGGAATCCTTAAAAGTGCTTGACCTGTCTTTCTCATTATTTAGGGCCTCAATACTGTCATGGAACTACTGCTGTAGATTGTAAAGTAACATACTGGGAGAATTAATCACACCAGAAAACAGGATTAAGCTAATAGGACTTTTGCTGGGAAGCTCAAGGGAACTAGATAGGAGCAATTCATCATGTGCTCCAAATACTCCAATAGAAGTTGGATATTTGTTTAAATCTTTCAAGGGCCTCTCTAAATGATGGTACCCTTTTTTTTGGATAAGTAAATGAAGATTTGTATTAAAAATGGGATGAGATGGTCCCAAAAAAAAATTGTACAGCAAAGGAGAGGAAATTATACATAACAGCCTGTCAACAATCAGTAGTTTGTACAATCATTACCAAGAAAGTTGCCCCACCCTTGTATCTGTGCTTTTAAAAGTCTACACACCGAAGTCCAAAACCAGATAGTCTTTTGTTTTCCAAAATTACTCTATATTCTGGTTTCAGAGTAATTGTTGCAGGTCTTACTTTCTCTCGAGCCATGGTGATCAGAAAACTGCTGGTGGAGAGCGCCATTGCTTCAGCTAAGAGCCTTGTGACACCCATTTCATCCTGCACTCTGCCATTATATATGCCCACACCTCCATAGCATTGAAACAGTGGATCATGATATGAGAGTCCAATTTCTTTTTTTTCATGCATAGAAGGTAGACACTCAGAAGTTGAGGCCCTCTCTTGGTCAGGTTGTCAATCCTGATGGTACTTTTATACTGAACCTGCCATAATTGGATCATTTACAACTTTTTATTGAGTTCTGCACCCATTGTAGAAGATTTGCAGTTGGAATCTGTTTTAATTTATGTGTGAGTGCTACATTTTTCATAGCGTCTTTATTGTGAATTTGAGTTTATATTTGTTTGGTTCATAGAAACATTAATTAAGTTTAGTGGCTTATTGTGAATTACCATTATCCCACATTAATCCATATGGTTATACAGATATTTCCAGATCATGCGATCAGCTGTCCATTACACATGTCACCAATACTTTATCAAAACACTCATATCCATCCAATAACTGGTGGATGAGGGAAGAAGATCGAGGGAGAAAATGACCATGGATAATATTTTAAATCATAATACTAATACTAAATAGTTGATAGATAGCATAGCTAACTCCATCGACTGATGCAGGTCAACACTCCCATATCATACAAATGGAGCAGCAAGTCATCAATCTAGACTTCATAGTTGGCCTGTCACCTCCTGAATGGGCACTTCTAAATGGTAATGACCTTCTATGGAATGTTCCCATAGCAGCTTCATGTAATACTTGCATATTTATATATTTTGGACATAAATTGGGTTACTGGATACAATATATTAGCAATTCAAGACTAGTTTTGACATTTGGTATTAACACTCAGAGAATTTACAAACTAAACAAGCTGACATCTGCAATTCTTGTCTGTTTTTACTTATCCTAAAATAGATTTCTTATCTTCTCTTAATTTTTGAAATAGTTGGCTCAGATGTTATGGAAAGAGGTAATTAGGTTCTCTACTCTATCTTATCCAATTTGGGCACAATTGATATCTATACTCTAGCTTAAGTGGGGTGTTTGAGTTTGTTTGGTTAGTATTGTGTCTCAAAAGTTTTGGTTTACCTGCCTCAAGTAATAATATTGCCATGGTGTAAGACCAGTTTTGTCCTTAAATCAATATTCTATTAATGAAGTTTGGGAGAGGTTGACTATTGTACTGTATAGCACTGCCTTTTTGCCTTCTGGCATGGTTTTTTTTTTTCTTTCTTTCTTTTTTCTTTCTCTTCTTTCATCTTCTCTCTTTCTTACTTTCGTACTCTCATGTCACATAGGTAAAGCAGTACCTTTTTTTGGGTAAAAGACTATAATGTGAGACCCTTAACATACTTGTCATGACTGTTGTTTATTCATCAAGATCAGCTATAAAAGTTTAAGCAACAGCCATGATTGGATCAACTGTTTACTAGATTCCTTCAGTTTTTCCCATTTTCTCTTCCATGCTGTTGGAGGGTGTAGTAAAGCAGGTTTTCTTAATGGGGATAGGTCTCTAGAGTCTAGACCCATACCATTAAAAATATAGCCCTCATTAGAATTTGTACTAATATGGAAATAACAATGCGCAAAACAGGCTGAGCACCTCTTGTTTGCAGGAAAGATATCTTTTTAAAATATTTGATTTCAAAAATTTTGAGAAGATTGGGTTAGAAATTATCTTATAAGAACTTATCATCTCTGATAAAGTATTCGAACCATGCCACAGCTATAACACAATCTAGCTGATATATTCAGGTATGATTTAGTCCAAGCTATAATAAATCATTTAGCTTGAACTTTTTTCCCCAATCATATAGTTTTAGCTCCATGTCATACATAAATGCCCTATCACCTATGCCTTTAGATGAAACCAACCAAACAGTTTTTCCACTACACTCAACAGTCGTAAGCATTTAGAAATAGAGGTGAACTGAAGGAAGAATAATTATCTGAATTAGCTTGCTCTGATTCTGATTATCAACAAAGTTTCTGCATTGATTTGCACGTTACTGAACACCAGCTCTGTTATGTAACCCTACATTTAACTTTTGATTGAAAGTACAGTGTGGTTGCATGCTGAAGTGACTCATGGAGTTTAAAATCTATATGTTTTCACCAAAACTGAGATGCAAATGATGAATAATGCATTCTAAATTTAGTCCCTCATATATAATAAAGCCTCAAACCATTGCCATGAAAATGGGAAGCAGGAGTATCTCGTGAGGATAATCACAGCTATTGTTTGGTTGGATCATCATATTGTATTCGTTAGGATGCTTATGTGCCACTTTATTGGTGATCTAGCCAGTCTAATCAAACGGATCCAGTCTTCTTGCTATAAATGATCTTGTAGTCATTGGGGTTCAATCCAACACAATCGTCACTATAAAGATGAAGAAATTGTGATAAATGGAAAGCAAGCATGTACTTTGATATTGAACAACAGCCCCATACCGTATCAGTCCCTTTTTAAGAGGCAATACATGCGTGGATGGGATAGAGGAACCATTTCCTTGGTTAATTTGATATGTAGTCATGTTGGAATTGATAATTGTTTCTCTTGTTTAGTCTGTTTATGAAGTCAAAGGGTGAAAGTAATTATATGAAAAGTTACTTGATTATTACTTTATTGTCTTTTTATTTGAGTAGAAATAAAAGTCTATAGTTTGGGTTGGACTTGTAAGGAAAGAAGGTATAATTGTATTAGCTAAGGGTCTAAACTGGTCTCTGGATGTGTCAATGTGACATCCAAGGTAATTTTGGTTTTTTATGATATATGGAGTTGAAAAATTGAATGAGGAATACTTAGAGAATTCTCTCTCTCTCTCTCTCCCTGTGTGTGTGTGAGAGAGAGAGAGAGAGAGAGAGAGAGAGAGAGAGAGC
>JAOXJP010220917.1:0-11705 GCA_025762735.1 Platanus orientalis | reverse complement strand
CATATGATGATCATGGGAAAGCATATGTAGATATGTGGTTGTTTAATGAACTTTACTAATTTCTATGTTCAAGAACGCTAAACTTCCTTTAAGGACACAACTTTCTCCACCAATTCCCTGATGAAGTGATGTCTAATATCTATACTTTTAGTCTTTGAGTGCTGAACCGAGTTCTTAGAGATGTAAATTGCACTCTTGTTGTCAACAAACAAACTCATGGTTCCTCGTGACAACTGATAGTCTCTGAGTATTTACTTCATTCAGAGTATTTGATTCAGTAATTGACAGTGAGATGGAGTTTTGTTTCTTGTTTTTCCAAGAAACAAGACTGCAGCTAACATAAAAGCAACCTCCACTCATGCTCTTGCGATCCTCCACATCTCCTGTCCAATCCGCATTTGAGTAACCCATAATCTCAAATGTGTTGTTGAATGGGTACCACAGCCCAAACTTCGTAGTACCCTGAACATACTGGATAATCCTCTTAGCTACCTTAAGATGTGATTCTTTAAGAGAAGCTTGGTATCTAGCACATGCACCTACACTAAATGCATTGTCTAGTCTGCTCACAGTCAAGTAGAGTAAACTCTCAATGATGCTCCTATAGTAGGTGGAATCAACCTCAGCTCCCTCAAGGTCTTTAGTGATCTTGTCACTTGTGCTGATGAAGTTGCTAGCTGGTTTGGATTCTCGTAATCCAAACTTGGAGACTAGGTCTTTCATAAACTTGGTTTGGTTTAAAAAGATGACATCATTTGTTTGTTTCATTTGAAGACCTAGGAAGAACCTCCGTTCTCCTTCCACACTTATCTCAAATTCTAATTTCATTGTTTGGGCAAAACCATGAGACATCACCTCACTAGTAGACCCAAAAATGATGCCATCTACATATATTTAAGCAAGGAGTATATGACCATTTTACTTCTTGATGAAGAGTGTTTTGTCAACACTTCTACGATCAAAATGGTGATCAAGAAGAAACTTTGTGAGTCTTTTATACTAAGCTCTTGGAGCTTGTTTGAGACCATATAAAACCTTCTTGAGTTGGTATACGTAATTAGGAAAATGAGGGTCTACAATGCCTCAGGTTGCTCAACGTATACTTCCTCTTGGAGAATTCCATTCAAGAATGCACTCTTGATGTCCATTTGATATAGCTTGAATTTCAAATAACATTCTATGGACAAGAGGATCCTAATGGACTCCAACATCGCAATAGGGGCAACTATCTCCTCAAAATCAATGTCTTCTATCTGGGCATACGCCTTTGCAACTAGTTTGGTCTTGTTCCTAGTCAATGCACCGTGTTCATCATGTTTATTCTTGAAGATCCATTTGGTACCAATGACATTCTTGTTAGTAGGCCTTTCTGTGAGAAGCCATACATCATTTCTTTAGAATTGATTTAGTTCCTCTTACATAGCTAGGATCCAATCTAGATCATTTAGAGTCTCTTTAACATGCTTTGGCTCTATCTTAGAAGTGAAATAAAGGTGACCGAGGATATTTTCTATTTATCTCCTTGTCTTCACTCTAATGGTGGGATCACCAATGATGTCTCCTTGTGATAGTCCTTTGGTGAGCCTTTGTCCTTGGGTTGAAGTTAAATTTCTTGGACTTCTTCCTCGGAGCTTGATGCAAAAGAGTGCTCTTCTTGATCTCCTTGTGATTTCTCAATCTCCACTTGAGATGAGCTCTCATTTTCATGGTCAGACAACACTACTGGCAAGTTTCCTTACTCATATGTTTCCTCAAAGTCATCTATCATCACATTGATTGGTAAGTTTCCTAATGTTATAGACACGATAGACTCTATTGGTTGTGGAGTATTCTAAGAGCATGGCCTGATCACTTTTATCATCAAACTTGCTTAGATGTTCTCTATTTCAAAAAACATAGCAAGTGCTTCGAAATACCTTAAAGTATTTGGCAGTTGGCTTTTTATCACTCCACAATTCATATGGGGTTTTGGATGTATCCGGTATAAGATAGACTCAGTTAGAGACAACATACAGTGCTAATTGCCTCATCTCAAAACCTCTTGGCTATGTTTCTCCTTGAAAGCATTATTGTAACCATGTTTAGAAGAGTCCTACTCTTCCTTTCAGCCACCCCATTTTGTTACAAAGTTTTAGGGGTTAAAAATGCATGTTTCACTCCTAGCTCTTCAAACCAATTTGAGAATTTGTGATTCTCAAATTCTCTTCCATGTTCACTTCGGATTCTCTTTATGGCTAAATCTTTTTTAACTTGAATCCGTTTGAAAATGTTTAAGAATTCATTGAATGCTTCGGATTTCTCTCTTAGGAATGTTACTTAAGTGTATCTAGAGAAATCATCAACCACGACCATGAAATACTTCTTCCCTCCTAGACTCTCGGTTCTAGTTGGACCGGTCAAGTCCATGTGAAAAAGTTCTAGGGGTCTAGTAGTCCTAATAGATGTAACATTCTTTTGGGAGATGCTAGTTTGCTTCCCCATTTGATAGCTTTTGCATATTTGGTTGTCAACCTTGCTTAGCTTGGGAAGGTCCTTGATGACCCCTTTCTTGCTAAGTCTTGGAAGATCCCTAAAGTTGAGATGTCTTAATCTTTGATGCTAAAAATTGGTCTCATCCTTTTGGGTCAAAAGAAAAGGATGTTGTATTCCTTGTGATCTTTGATCACACACCCATCTTTTTCGAATTATACTTTATAGCCTTTGTCACATATTTGACTAATACTAATCAAATTGTGTTTAAGACCTTGCACATAGAGAGCCTTAGTGAGTTGTGGAATGCAGGAGACCATAATTGTTCCTACCCTAAGGATTTTGGGGGTGTTTCTATCACCAAAAGTGGTATATCCACCTTGAGCTTCCTCAAGTTTGGTGAAAAGCTTTCTTACCTAACATGTGCCTAGAGCATCTACTATCAAGGTACCACCTTAACGAGCTTCCGGCTCTTAGTGTGATGTGGATGATCAAACACTTTGGGTCATCCTTCCTTACCCAAACTCTCTAACCTTAAAAGGTTGAGAGACTTGTCATTTGGTATTTTGTTAGGCTAGGTCCTTTTTTCTTTAAAGGTTTCTATTTTTAATATTTTGAAAATAGTTTCTCTTCTTGACATTCTTCCCATTTGGTGTTTTCTTTGCTTGCATTCTTTGGGACTTAATGTCATTTTCCTTTTTCTTGCAATCCACTTTAATATGTCATTCTAAGTCACAATAGTAGTAATAGAATGTGGACCTTCTTGGTGCATGGGATTGTGTTGTATTCCTTTTAGATTGTTTATTGTAGAAGGATTTAGGATTCCTATTTTGACTAGGTTGTACTCTAGTCTTCTTAGAAGTGAGAGCATTCCCTTGAACTCCTCTATAAATGGAAGCCTTATATGCTTGAAATTTATTCCATGCCTCATTGGCATAAGAATAAGACTTCCTCATCCTTTGAACTCCTTTAGAGAAAGTTGCTTGGTTGGATTGAGGTTTACTCCCAACCACTTATGTATATGATCTAGATAGGAGTCACATGAATCTCCCAATCTCTACATTGTCTCATAGGTGTTTTACTCTTAAGAGATGTAAATGTCTTATTCTCAACATCGTTTGACCTCTTGAAAGGTCTTTGTGGCTCTACCTTTTCTTTTTCCCTTATAGAAAGGTTATAGAGGTGGTTGAGTAGATCCTTTAGCTTTGACAAAGTCATTCTTGAGCTTTTGAGTTAAGGATGAGGCAATGGCCTCGAAATAACCAAGTCTGGTCATATCCACATGTCCTTCGTTCATTTTGAGCATCCTCTCAAACTTCTCATTTCCTTGGGCAAGCATTGAGATATTCTTCCTCTTGTCTTCTTTAAGCTCCTTGATTTGCTTGAGGTAATCAAGGAACTTCCTTGTGAGTTGAGCACAAGTCAAGTTGAGAGCTTTTTTTCTCTCATTTAGTGTCTTGACTTGGTCTTCTAACTCTTGGATGAGTGAGCCATCATTACTTGACTCATCATTTTTCTCTTCCAAGATTTTGAGCTTCTCTTCTAGCTCAAGAACCTTGTTGGACAATTTTTTACAGTCCTCAACAAATCTTTCCTTCTTTCGCTTCTTATTGACTTGTTCTAAGCCTTGAAATAGCCTAGAGTCATTGAGCTTTTTCTCTAGTTTTACTATTTTTAAGCTCATCTTCTCATTTTCACATAGGAGCAAGTAGTTTTCTTTGTAAAAATCCTTTTTTCTTTTTCACTTTTTGAAGAAGACTCTTGTTTAAGAGAGGAGATAGTGTTTTCGAGGGATTTTAACTTTTTAGTCAATTCAATGATTTTCCTCTTGAGTTGTTTGTTTTTCTTTCCCAACTCAACACTTTGTACAAAGAAGTCATTAAATGCCTCTTGCACATCATAGATCTCCTCCTCTTTTTCATATTCCTCTTCATCTCCACTTGAGTCACTAAACTCTAACAGTGAACTTATGGGAGTCTCAAAGGCCATAAAAGTCTTAATCTCTTATGAGGGAGCTTTTGCACTATTTTGGGATTCATGTTCCGAAGTTTCGGGTTCATCATCCCATGTGGCCTCCTTGGCTTTGCCCTTTGACTTGTACTTGTTCTTTTTATTGCCACAATCTTCGGCAATATGCCCCTACCTTTGCATTCATAGCAATGGGTGGTTCTTTAGAGAAGTCCTTATTTTTGTAACTAGGGTAGGATTTTCTCATTTTCTTGTTCTTGAAGTAATCCTTGGGATTCATGTTCCGAAGTTTCGGGTTCATCATCCCATGTGGTCTCCTTGGCCTTGCCCTTTGACTTGTACTTGTTCTTTTTATTACCACAATCTTCGGCAATGTGTCCCTACTTTTGCATTCATAGCAATGGGTGGTTCTTTAGAGAAGTCCTTCTTTTTGTAACCAGGGTAGGACTTTCTCATTTTCTTGTTTTTGAAGTAATCCTTGGTATTCCTAAAGAACTGCTTGAACTTTTTGGCAACAAGGGCCAAGTCATCATCTGAATCTTCATTTAATTCGGAGGGCTCTTTTACCTTAAGGTCAATGCCCTTCTTCTTGGTAGGTTCCTTAATGGTTACTTCATGTTTGAAGCGAGCCAATCAACTCTTCTAACTTCATGACTTCTAGGTCTTTACTCTCCTCTATAGCGGTGACCTTAGACCTAAACCTTTTGAGTAGAGATCTAAGAACCTTTTTAACCACTTTGGACTTGGGGATGTCCTCACCTAGACTCCTCATGATATTCACCAAGTTTGATAACTTGGCGTTGAATTGGGATATTTCTTCATCATCTTCTATCCTTAATGCTTCAAGTTATGTAGTGTACATTTGAAGCTTAGACATCTTTACGACGCTTATATCCTCATGGGTAACTGAGAGAAGCTTCTACACTTCTTTTTTTGTCTTGAGATGAGCTATGCTCCTAAACTCATTTGGAGCTAAGACACTAGCTATGGCATTCAATGCTCTAAAGTTAAACTTGTGAGCATCTGATTCGACGAAAGTCCACTCACTCCTAGGTTTGTCGGGCTGTGTATAGCCATCAACAATCATGCTCCACACCCTAGGGTCATAAGCATTTAGAAATATCTCCATCCGAGATTTCTAATAACCATAGTCCATTCTATTGAAAAATGGAGAGTTGCTAATGGACATACCACTATCTTCTCTACCCATCAAGGATTTTTCCTAGGATCTTACTCGGGTTGTTAAGCCCTATGTGAGTAACCTATGCTCTGATACCAATTGAAATGTCTCTAATGTTATCCTAGAGGGGGATGAATAAGATATTAAATTTATTCTACCCTTTCTTGCCAATGTTAGGATTGATTTTAATCTTCTTATGTGAGTGTGTGCATCAAGGTGCTTACTCAAGCATTTAAACAAACACGTATCAAGCAATAAGAGATATGAGTACAAATAAGAGAGACAAGCAACCACATACTCAGTCCACAACACAAGATTTATAGTGGTTCAGCACTAAGGCCTACATCCACTCTTTTAAAGCTCACTATGAGCTTAGCTATATTTCAATTAGATTGTCATGTATAACCTAAGTCAACATACAGAACCTCACTACTTGTTCATAAGCAAGTTACTCAACAACACTCGGTGTCTCCAGCGAGTGTGCACTACTTCCGATGCCTCCAATGAAAGTAGTAAAGCTTCTGGTGTCTTCGGCGAAAGTAAAGCAAAAGATGATGAATAAATATGCAAATGAATGTAAAATGAATAGAAAGTATTACCACTAAGTTGGTTGATGTTGCTATTCTTACCACATGTAGGAGTGCTCCTTGTTGAGCTAGTTTGTTTTATACACCCACTTCTTCAAGCTATGGCACTAAAAGGTTCTCAAGTTAGGCCAACCATAAAGAGCATTTCCTCAAGGGATGACCCAAACCACACCTCTCAAGTAGATGTTAGCTAATATAAGTTGAGAGGGAACCAAAAGAGATTTTCTCGATGAACTTTCAAGCTTGGAACTCAAGCAATGGAGGAATAGGGTTTCTGACCCTTGGAGGCTCTTTTTAGCAAAGCAAATAACACTTTCTTGAATGCTTGAAGATTGTCTTGCCCTAATGGAAAACATTTCCTTTTATAGATGACTGAAAAGGCTCACAATCCTTGGATTAGAATCTTTTCAAATGGGTAAGAGAAACTAGCCATACATTTAAAATGGAGTTTTGGCAAACTCCTAAAAAGCTAGATAAACAAATAAGGGTGCTTGGTGTGCCTGTTAGAATATGGCTTATTTTGGTGGGCCTTTTTGTCTGACTTACAGTCATGATACGGTCTAGTCTGTTCAGTTTGGTGATTTTATAGTACAGTACGGGTGCTTGATTGGGGAAGGGCATGTCCTTGTTTTCATGAATGAATGAATCGGTCTATGACTCAGGGAAGGGTCAATCTCCTCTGGAGCATGCTTCACAACCACTCATTCGTCCTAACCAAACAGTAGAATCTATCTCTTAGCGATTCCTTTCTCCGCTAATCACCCCTTCCCAGCCAGCCTGCCCGATTGATCTTATAAGATCGGCGAATTCATTCATTTTTTCATAACCCTCAAAACATACTTTGGGGGTGGCGAGTGGTGTAGGCTCCACTTTAAGTCACAACCATGTCCTAATGAATCATAGACTTTGTGATCGATCACAAGGCTATTAGGACCTAGGTTGCGATCGATCATGAAAAATGGGCATAGTCCTCAGGAGGTCAAAAACTCTAAGTATGATCAATCATGAATATTATGTTATGCACTATGATCGATCATGGGGTTTATGATTGGTCACACACAGTGAATTCTATAATTATACTGTTGTGTACATCTTGGGGAGGTCCATATCCACTTGAGATCAATTTGGGCATTCAACCATGTGTATAGACATGCTTAGGGTCATACTACATGATCCCTATGAAGTTACATGCATGCCTTTACCTTCCTGGAAGTTGTAGTCTGGCTTGAGTCTTGGTCTAGGATTGTAGACGCTTTGAGATCATTGAAAACCCAATCGGTTACTGTATTGATGATCATAGCTTCCCATAATCAATTTTTTGATACAAAAGTAAAAAATCGCTAATCCCAATGGCAGTATGTTGACTAAAGAGTGGGAGCCCTTCGCCAATGCCCAAAAATCACCATCTTACAACCCCATAAGTTGTCATCATCTTCATCGTGGTTGATGGATTTGAATCATTCCACGACGAAAGGAGATCGAGCGAGCTGGGGTTGCTTCCCATCTCTGGGTTGGGTTTTCTATCTTCTAATACCTGAGGTGAGCACGATTGTGCCCAATCTATAGAAATGGAGCTCTTCTAGTACCTTGTATTTGGGGCTCTTTCGGAAGTGGTTGTGGAAATCAAGTTTAGCAATACCGATAAAGATCGTATCACCACATATGTTGCTTTTAATTCCTTCAAGAACAACTACCTCGTTGTCTACTCTCTAATGATGGGTAAGCTAGATCCGGTGTTTTCCCCCTATATTTTTATCTCATTTCTTGATAATTTTGGATAAAATTAGAGACTTTTTGACTTTTCTCTTCTTTTCTGATGCGGGTTGGATCTAGGTGTTCATTTTTGTGGACACACTTAGATGAGACAAATGATTCATATTTTCCTTTTGGTTTTGATCTGCTTGTAATCTTTTAAGCTGAAATTAAGTTGATTGTTTGGTATGGTTTGTTGGTTTTATGGTTTTTGTGATCCACTTTTCTTGTGTGTTTGAGATGTGGGATATGGATTACAATGGCGCTCCCTACGATGGATGTGAAAATGTTTTTCATTTCTTTTTTGGTTACACTATCTTTTTTTGCCATGAGATTGTCTTTTTTTGCCGATCATGAGATTCAAGAGAATGAAGGGAATAGTTGGGGAAAACCAACTACCCATGGAAGCCCATATCGAAGGAACAATTGAGGAAAACCAACTACTTCATTTTATAGTGAGTTCTTGTAAAGGTTTTGACTTCCACAATCTTGCACAATTATTTCCTTGAGATGGTTTTAGCTTCTATGTGGATTTCATTCTTCCTTATGCCTAGAATCACCTTTTAGAAACACAAATAGCCAAATGAGATTCTAAATTTTGATAATCTGATTATTGAATCTGATTATTAGAATCCAGAATCAGACTTTGGAATCCAAACCAAACAGGCCCAAAGACAAATCTAAGAATTAAAAAGGTCACAAAACTTTATACTAGCAGCCTTGGGTTGCCCATAGTCAGCTCATACACCGTTTAGAAAAATGGCCATAACATCCTTTATAGAACTTCAAATCATGAACCATTTAATGCATAGGAAACTAGACGCATAGATCTTTCCAATGATATATGGATAGAAGTCTAATTTGCACAGAGTTGGTACAGGTTTGCCTCAAACATTACCCCAAAATTGCTGACTGAGATTGTTTTAGAACTTCGCCAAGTTGATGACTTGTCTTGCCACATCATTAGAAGTGTCATGTGACACTTGGATGTCAAGATCTGATATGTCATAGGACACTGCGGTGTCACCAATTGAGAATATCTGTCTTTGGGTTGTAAGGATGTATAATCATCATTGCACTTATTATTGTATTATCCATTCTTGTTAGAATTCTGGGGATATTCTTAAGACATATTAGTCAAACTGGGGTGGTACCTTAAAATTTTGTCATTACTTGTGTCTATGATCATGGAGGACTCTTAGCCAAAGGGAGACGTTTGTGGAGAATGGTTGTAGTGGTGATATGTTAGTTTATTTGGTTGGAAAGAAATGAGAGAGTCTTCAATGCCTATGTTTAATCATCCTATAAGGTAGGTACTTGAGCTATATATAGGCTTTTAGACTAGTTGATTAGATGTAAAGGTTAGGGGACTTGAACAGGCTAGAGTTAAGAAGAAATTGAAAGGAGTTAATTGGTCTTTCCTAGTTAGTAGTTTGGTTTTGATGGATTAGGTTCAATGTACGTTGGTGGTGTTCAAGAACCCTATAATATGGTTTCAGTCTTCTCTTGCTTTGGGTTAATGTTGGAGACTATCCATTCTTTGTGTTCCTCATTGTTGTTTAGGGATTTTTAGACCTGGGTTTTGCTTATTTTTCTTGGGGTTTCTTGCTCCTTTAAATGAAATCTCTCTCTCTCTCTCTCTCTCTCTCTCTCTCTCTCTCTCTCTCTCTCTTATATAAAAAAATTAATATATTAAAATTATCACATTGTAATTCAATATAAATTTGTTTAATGACTCTGGTAGTGGTAACAAGACTTCATCAATATGAGTTTAATAGTTAATTTTGGACTTAAGGATCTCGTTAACTGCTAGCCTATCATTTTAAATACATGATCCCATACTAAAGTTCCTTTTGTCATATTAGTGCTTGTAAGACCTTCCGTCACTGCTCTTGCATCCTTATTCAATTCTCTAGATATCTCTTTTAGCTTCCTTAAAATATTTGCGACAACAAAAATTCCTTAATGTTGGTGTTACAAATCATTGGACTCTAAAATCGACATATATTTGTTAACTCAAATTTTGTCCATAATATTGATATTATGAGCACAACTCTCTTTCATAACTCCTTTTGTGTGTAGACCTCTTATTAACAATCAAGTTGAAGATGAAGGCCTGATGGTCTATATATCTCTTTAGACATGTTGAGACAACTTTTTTCTTCACTCTGAACTTTACGTTTATTTGTTATGAAGATTTTTTCTCTTCAAAAGGGCCTTTAAAACCATTTGATTTTCTTTGAAGAATTGAATACCAAGTACTTGAATATGCTGGTGTGGCTTTCCTTCACTTTAATCTTCTAATTTGAATAGTCTTTCAAGAGCATGTAAGAGTCTTCAAGCTTTTAGAGGCCTTGATATATATAGATTCCAGTACTTTAATATTAGTTAAAGAAATTTTCTCCCACCTACGTAAATAATCCTTATCTTTATTCATAACACCCCTTTTGAGATTAGTTTTATTTTATTTTGGCCTTTGACTCTTTCTCCTTTTATCTCTTTCTTGGGGAAGAGATTGGATGAGACTTAACCACTTCTCTTGGGTTCTAGGTTCATTAATGGGTGTTGTCTAGAAACCCAGGCCTGGACCATAATCGGTCTACATGGGTTTAAAGTGCATTTGTGATCTTTAACGACCTTAGTGTATTTTATAGAGGTATATGCCCTTATTTATAACTTATAAAAAATTTAGGTTCCTACAATAGCACTTCACAATCTCACCACATCCAACATTTCATAAGGCTTCTTTTGTTACTCAATGGCCAGACTTGCTGGTGAGTGTGTATATATATATATATTTAGTACAAAGGTTAAAATTCCTTTCTATTCCACATAATTTGGACCAATCAGTTGCAGTTGTCATTTAAAATCTTTAACAAGCGGTACATTCACATAAAACACATGTCTTATTAACAATTGAACCACTTTATTATACACATGCGTATACCTTTGGAAGTTAGGTTTTTAAATCTATGATGGTATTGGTCATATTTATCCAAATTTAATGACTCCCTCAAATAGTAAAATCATGAAATACATTGGCTGCATTTCAAGTGAGTATTGAATACCCAATCCTACATGATCAATTTCTTTCCTTACAACATTAACTTTGCACACCTTGAAATGGTTGATAAATTCTATCCATTTATTCTTATAAAGATCCACAGTCTTATCTAATTCACATAATTGTGTCAACTTTCTTTCAGAAAGTGTTTTTTGATATTCTTTATGCCTCTAAGGAAAATATGCTTTCTCACTTTTGCACAAACCCATCATCTCCTGATATTGAATGCACTGCAATACAATTCATTTTAGCCAACACTCATACTCGCAATGTATACACCGATCAATAGGAGATACAAAGAATCAATTATTTAAGGTTCACATCTTATCTTTTAGACTTCGACCACACTTAAACAAATTAAAATTTCTTATAAACTGATGGCGGAAGGCCATAGGGTAATCCATAGAATTAATAATCCTTAACATTTAATAAGTCAAAGTAACTCACATTTATTTCACCATTCATCCCATGTATAGCATAAATAACAATCATTATATGTATAATATCCAATCATACAGGCATAATCTAAATTAAAAATCCACTTACTCCCCTAACTCAATGGAATGAATATCAATTTCACTCTAACCACAATTCCCCTTCTAGGTCAACATGTGCTCTGACTAACCCATCATCTATATATATATATATATATATATATATATATATATATATATAAACAGTAGAC
>JAOXJP010220906.1:0-11705 GCA_025762735.1 Platanus orientalis | reverse complement strand
GACATTTTCGAAGAAATTTTGGAATTTTTGTATTCCCCTTGTATTTCATTTCGTTACCCCTTGATGTAGGAAAATTTTGATAAAATTTTGAGAAATTTCATTGAAATTTTGAACCATGGACCTATCATGTAATACCTAATGCTTTGAACTACAAAATTTTACTAGTTTTAAAAAAGCATAGAAAGTCATATATTTAAATTTTAAGGGTTGTTTATTTTTTTTAAAATCATTGAATTCACTAGGACTTTCACCCAATACTTATTGTAAAAAACAATTTTTATCAACTAAACTATAGACTATTGATAATTTTAAAATAATTAGTATATTATATAAAATACATATATATTATGTATGTAAAAGTTTGGGCCTCGGGCCGGGCCAGGCCGAGATAAGTCCAAACCCGGCCCTCAATAAAAATTCGGCCTCCGGCCGAGCTCAGGCCCTTGCTGGGCCTAACTTGGGCCAAGCCTTTTCAAGCCAATTTGAGGGGCAGGCTCAGGCCGGCCTGGTCCATGCCCACCCCTATCTCTAACCCAAGTGTTTCTCAAGCCTCATCACAATCCATCAAGTTCACCTTTGGATTAGGTACACATGAAATTCGTACAAAGAGGTGCAAATGGTGTCAAGGTGGGGACACATCTGCGCCAAAAAGTGATAAGTGCCCCCAAAAAAGTGTAAATCACTTTTCAGAGCTGATGTGTCAGCCTTTAGTGCCATTTGTGCCTCTTTGTACAAATTTCATGCGTACCTAATCCCAATCGAGCTTTGGTCCAGATTAAGATTGATCAGGTTGGGTTCAGAAGAAACCCATAGCAAACCCAACCTGTTGTCATCTCTACCCTGGCAAGCTTTCAGGGCTTGCCCAAGGGGTGGCAATTTGTGTTGGCTGGTCAGGTTGGTGCCATGTCAAGATAAGGGTATTTGACTATATAGCTCAACCCTAACCTGACCTATTTATTAATCATGTCAAAGCGTGTAGACCCATTTTGACCTGAAACATGTTTACAGTCAACCCTAACCCCGTTATTTCGTGCTGGGTTTGTATCAGGTTTGCGGGATATGTGGTAATTCATGTTGGTGGGTCAAATTCGTGTCATGTCAAGTTAAAGGTATACAACTATATGGCTCAACCCTAACCCGTACCATTTATTAATCGTGTCAAAGCAGGTTGACCCGCTTTGACCCAAAACATGTTTACAGTCAACCCTAACCCGATTATTTCGTGTTGGATTCATGGATCGTGTCAAACATTGCCACCCCTAGCCGGCCACTTGACACCATATATACTTGGTTTTTTAAGCCCCACGGGTTGGGCTTTGGGAAATAAATGGGATTCGTATGCAATGCAAACTATGTTATTACATCTAAAAACCCATCTTGTCAAATCAAATTAATCTCTAATGTCCTAGACTATTGTACTTATAATTGTGAAGAATCTGTAAGACTTAAGTAGCTGGCGTCAAAGTTTTTGAAACCAAATATAATGTAAGAACCATCTGAAACCACGGTTTAACGGTCCAACTATCTGGTTCAACAATTCAAAATTTTTCAATCCAGTGATATAGATTTTCATATAATTCATATTTCAACAAAGCGTTAATACAGACTTGTATAAAAAATTTGTTAATACTTGTTTGGTTATCATAAAATGTGTTATTTCTTATTTATACCCTATATATTTTTTTTAATGGACTATCTGGTTTACCGTATCAATGAGGAGGTTTAATTAATATGATTGACCAGTCAATGGTTTTTGAGGACCAGACATTCCGACAATCTTTTCCCAGAATTTGATTATGAGAATTCAGAATCAAAAATTATAATCGAATTTCTAAAATCCGAACCAAACAAACCTTTGATATCTAACTGAACTGTCTGACCAGGACGGCGAATGGTTCTAATGGTCCGACTATCCAGCCCGGCTAGCTTAATCAGATGATCGATTAGAAGAAACCAACCACATGACAGCATTTCCTCCCATTAGTAAGGTAAATAAAAACTAAAAAAGATTTATTAATGGGATATCGCATCTCCAACACAGAGGTTCTACTAAAGTCTACTAGTTTCATGATTAACCAAATCTTTTGTTCTTGTTGGGAACAAAAGATTTTGGAATCCGTTTTCTTTCTTCTTTTTGCTGCCTATGCAGTGATAAAATACGGTTAAGTAATCAACTGTGATCAAGGAAGGAACAGAACGATTTGCTCTTCCCTTTTTCTTGCAGTACAAGTGGAGTTTGGGTTGCAAATGAGATAGCCTTGAAGTGGACCTAGATAAATCCAAACCTAGGCAGGGACCTTTGTAGTTTATCTAAAGCCGGCCTGTCTGTCATAGGCCCTGAGCAAGGTCCAAACTTACCAATCTTGGCTAATGAGTAATGATAAAGGGTGCCCCCTCCGTTCCCAGACACAAAGGTGGCACGTGATGCTTTTAGTGAAAACCATTTTTACAGTTTTAACCCAACAACCCCCAGCCTTCGTGTCTGGGAACAGGGGGAGTAGACAATTTGATAGTAGAACATTTGCTCTCCATTATAAAATAGAAACAAACCCAATCTGTGAGTAAGATATTTGGCCCGGTTATTTGAATCAGCCAGGCCCAAATTTAATTTGAGTAAAAATCAAAGCTGAAACCCAGCCAATATTTGGTTCATGCCTTAATACGAAATCAAGGTTTTCTCCTGCTCCTGTAAAATAATTGGCCCGGGTTATTAGAATCAGCCAAGCCCAAATTTATTTAGAGTAAAAATAAAAGCTCAAACAAATTCAATCTTATGAATGTGTCTTTACATAGAACACATTTGAAATGTCACGAAAATAATCCTAGAGGGGAGCTGAATATGATTTCTCAATTTAATTAACTCATTTTTAAATTGTTTTGTGGATTTTATTAATTATTTTTAACACTTAGCTCAATTAAGTGAGTGTGTGTTTCAATGTAACTAGTAAATAATAATATTAAGCATATGCTAAGCAAGAGTAGTATAGAGTATAAAGATGAAGAGACAAACAATCACACATCCACAAACTACAACACAAGATTTATAGTGGTTCTACACTCGGGCCTACGTCCACTCTTCTAAAGCTCACTACCAAGCTTATTTCATTTAGGTATTATTACAACCTAGGTTAATATACATACTTAACTACTTACTCAATGACAAACTAAACAACAACACTCGGTGTCTCCGGCAAGTGTGTACTACTTTTGGTGTCTCCGACTGAGGTAGTTAAGCTTCCGGTGTCTCCAGCAAAAGCAAAGCGATAACAATAATGAATATGAATGCAAATGAATGTAAAGACAAGAAAATATTACAACAATATAGTTGATGTTGCTAGTTACTCAAATGTGGGATGCTCCTTGATGAGCTAATATACCTTAGCTCTAGTGTTCATTGAGCTTAGTCAAAGGTGAGTTCCTCTTAGGAAAATGCTTACCACAATCTTTCATCAATAGTAGTAGTGATGCTCAGTAGGAGAGAAGAAACGAGAGAGAGAAGTGTAAAATACTAGCTACTAAAACTCAATAATCTATAGGCAATGGAGGTTTGCAGAGTAAAGATAGCTCTCAAAATAGTATGCCTCTTAAGTCTCAAAAATTACTTTGAGTTTGGAGGTCTTTTACCCTAAAGGAAAAAAGCATTTTTTATAGTAAAGAGGAGCATCCACAATCTTAGGATAGGCATAAGGCAAAAAGAAATGCATTTTAGGCCTTTAGATATGCAAAAACAGGGTTCAAATTTCAAAAATCTCGCCTAAATTTTCGTAAATTTTTTTTTCAAAAATACCCTCCAAACCGAATGATGGTTTAAAAACTGATTAGGGCTCCAAATTAATTTCGAAACCTGCAATCAATTTCGACTACCTATCAGACCCCAAATCAGTTTGGGGTTTCGTAACCGATTTGGGTTTTGGGAAAATCCCAAAACTCTTATCAAAACCGATTTTGGCTTATCGGTTTAGGGCTCGGGAGTACTCAACTAAGATGAAAAATCAGCCTCGAAATTAATTACGAGATTCGTAATCAGTTTCGACTAAATTTTCTGCACTTTAATTTTTGAAGCTGATTTTTGGGCTGTCCTTTGGGATCTTGATTTGGGTATTCTCAAGGGACCTAAACATGTCTAGGTACATTTTAAGACTCAAAAAATGATATGCATGCATGTGATATACCTTCCTTGGTGTGCCTCTTTCCCGAGCTCTTCCTTACGTTTTTAGTCCTTCTTAACTTCATGAGTTGAACTTGTGAGATCACATAGGACACTTACAAGACTCCTAGCACTACTTAAATTCCCATGGGATTGACATATATCAACAACATTCTCATCGCGCCTCGAAGATATTCAAACCTTTTTGTGTTCAAGGCCTTTGTGAGGATATCTGTCAGTTGTTCCTTGGTTGATACATGCTCTAGAGATATTGTCTTTTCTTCAACCAATTCATGAATGAAATGGTGATGAATATCTATATGTTTAGTTCTAGAGTGTTGGACCAGGTTTCTGGAAATTTAGATTGCACTTGAGTTGTCAATGAACAGATTCATCGTAGATTAAGAGAACTCATAATCCGCAAACATCTACTTCATCTATAGTAGTTGTGTGCATCCACTTCCTAAAGCAATGTATTCTGCCTCGGCTATCAATGATGATATGGAATTTTTCTTTTGACTATGCTATAAAACAAGATAATTTCCTACATAAAAACATCCACCACTTGTGCTTTTATGGTCATCAATATTGGTTGCTCAATCAGCATCTGAATAACCAACTAACACGAGTGTGGTATCAAATGGATACCAGAGGCTGAAGTTGTAATGGACATATCAAATTACCCTCTTGACCGCTTTCAGATGCGATTCCTTTGGTAATGCCTAATATCTTGCACAGGCACCCACACTAAAAGCGATGTCGGGTTTACTTCTTGTTAAATATAGCAGACTCCCTGTGATACTCCTATATCCTATAGGATCAACATCCATCGAGATCCTTAGTGATTTTCTCACTAGTGCTGATTAGAGTATCAATGGGTTTAGACTCTAAAAGTCCAAACTTAGACACTAGATCATTGGCAAACTTGGATTGGTTCAGAAATATTCCTTCTGATTTTTGCTTAATCTATAATCACAAGAAGAATCGCAATTCTCCCTTCATACTCATTTCAAATTCAGATTTCATCGCATGAGCAAACTCATGTGACAAGTGGACCCAAAGATGTTGTTATCCACACAAATTTGTGCTATAAGTATGTGACCATCCTTTTTCTTGATGAAGAGTGTTTTGTCAACACTCCCTCTGACAAATTGATGATCTACTAGAAACTTGGTCGGTTTGTCGTACCAAGCTCTTGGTGCTTGTTTCAGCCCACATAGTGTTTTCTTCAACCTATATACATTATTTGGCATGTGAGGATCTTGGAATCCCTTAGCTTGTTCAACATATACTTCTTCTTGAAGTATTCCATTTAGAAATGCACTTTTTACATCTATTTAATAAAGTTTGAACTTCAAATGGCATGCAATAGACAACAAGATTATGATTTACTCAAGCCTAGCTACAGAAGCAAAGGTCTCCTTAAAGTTAATTCCTTCTATCTGAGCATATCCTTTAGCAACTAACCATGCTTTAATTCTTATGATGGTTCCATGCTCATCCATCTTATTTTTAAAGATCTTTTTGGTACCAATCATGTTTTTTTCTTTTTGGGTTTCTCAACAAGGTACCTGTTACGCTTAGACTAATGATCCAACTTAATAAACCAAACATCAAAGATAGTTTTACTTGCAAGTATACAAGTATTGTAGTACTGAACAAGGTCAAATCCACAGGGATTGACTTGTGTAATAAAAATAAAGATTACAAAAGAGAATAAATAGAAAAGAAAAGAAAAGAAATCTGATTTAGGTTTCCACACAGTAGTATGGAGCAGAAATAATGTTAAAATAGAAAAACAAAGTGGATCTAAGGCTTCAAGGATCCATCTAATAACTTGTAACTTATTTTGGATCAAATTATCATGGTTAGAATCGAATAAAGATTCTACCTAACCAGAAGATCACTCTGTTAAAACAAAAGAAATAATTGCATAATTGAATGTTGTTTAGAACAATCAGGTACTTTGTTAACAGGTCATAGGAACTTTCTAAGCATTTATCATACCCGAAGTTAACGATAAATCATAAATGGTTACAAACTTGAACAATGATCAAAAGAAAATAAAACATTCAATAAACAATTATTGTATTAAATCTAAAAAAGAATTACAAATGATTAAACTTCACCTTTAACCTTGGTTTGGCTTTTAGCCCATCATCTTCATAACAAAGGCTATGAAAATAAAAGACTAAAACCCTAAAACTTAAGAAAAGAATAAGGAGAAGAAGTGATGAATTCGTGCATAAGTACACAATTTTTATAGTGAAAAAGCGAAAGATGCCAAAAAATCTCCAAATTTTCAGCATTCATGTCCTTCCAAATTTACTCAACATTGCCTTCTATTTTTACCTTGAAATTGTCCGAATTGAAAAAAAAAAATCATGAAATACAAATTTGTAGAGACTCAAATCTTCTTTCCAACCCCACTAGCTTTGCTTTAATCCAGATTTTGAGTCAAAAGTTATGGCCAAAATATATAACATGACTTAAAACTCCTTTTCTAGTGAATTTTCTAAATAAGGCATGAAGTGAAGATCTTTTTTGCTCATATGCCCCACAAGTTTTTGACTTGTTTACCCCATGAGTGAGCTGGTCCAATGTCTAATCATCATCATTTATCAATCTTAACCCTTGAATTCCTTTGGATGCTTTATCTTCACTTGATTGGATCGGTTGGTGGTGATCTCCATCATCTTTTGACATCATCTCCATTGGTAGGCTTTGCTAATGGGCTTCAAACTTCAATTGGGCTTTTCTTGAGATCCTATGAGAGAAAATACATAATTTAATGTAAATACACATAAAATAAATGCGATAATGCTTATTTTAATTATGATAATTATGCATTTTTAAGCAATTATCACTCGTGTGCTCCGATCATCATGTAGCAGATGATGGAGGGCAAGTCGATCATTTTGCGAGTCGAGGATGACGTCTATCAGGTAAGCAGAGTCATCGGTGAGATTGCTTTGGTCTGTGGTATGGAGAATATTGTAGGTGAAAATCTGGTGAAGGACTTAGACCATCGGCCTACAATCCTTGTGGGAAAGATTCTTAGACTAGTTGGCGAAGCGGCCACATAATCTCTCCACCCTTGCTCTAGAGAGAGCTTGTGGATCGAAAAGGCAATAGGGTCCTGTGTGGTTTAAGGCACCCCCAAAAGACGGGAAATATAATCGAGGTTGACCTTCAGAGGCACCTCACTCACTGTTATCCTGAACGAGTTCATCTCATTGTTGATGTTAAAGAAGTTGGCGTAGAAAATGCGCACCGCTTCTTCTTGGACGGGCCCATACATAGACATGAGGGGCATCCACTGTCTTCCCTTTAAAATCTTTATCAATCTAGTCGTTCAGAGAGTTTCCAGATTCACGGAGTGTTCAATGATGATGGATCATCTGGTGAAGATCCTTTGGTATCGCTTCAAGCTCGTGGCATTGCAACACAGGGAGAAAGATCCCACATTCCTCTTCGAACGAGGATGGGATAAAGAATCTACCACAGGTGGCTTCCCAGGATTCTGAGAAGGATTCAAGGATGAGCCACCTTTAGATGTGGTCTTCTTTATGGGAGGAAGCATGGTGCAAAATCGAAAAGCAAGATTCAAGGATGGAAGACCAAAGAACTTGGTTGGGATGCTCTAGGGAGAGGAATAGCCATGAAATGAAAGAAAGTGGGAGAAAAATGCATCTAGCGCCTATTTAAATTGCATGCAAATATTGTCCCCAAAATGCCCTCGTAATTAATTGTGTGATCTGTAATCGATTTGGGCGTAATCGATTGATTACCCAAGTACAGTCGGTGAGACAAACACAATAGAATAAATCGAAGAAAAAGGTAACTAATATACACATTATCATGTAAGTGACAAAGTAATTCAACCGTTGTGTGACAAAACATGTTTTATTTTTTCTTATAGGTTACTCGATCGAGTTCATCTAGACAGGCTTTCTCACTGTATTATATACGCTATGTCCCATAAGGCATTTGGCCTTATATTAGGAGTGTTATAGATGTGGTAGCAAACGGGCATTGTGGCTTTAGGGTCATTGCTGGATTGATGAGATTTGGAGAGGATAATTGGGTTCAGGTTAGGGAGAATCTGGTGTACAAGTTTGACAGCCATAACCCCTTATACAAGCAAGTATATGGGTTATCCGAGAGAGTGCGAGAGATTAGATATTTATTATCTTATTTCAATGATAATGCACCATACGATCACTAGATGACCATGGCAGAGTGTGGACATCTGATTGCATTGCACTATGATGTTGTCCTATATTACTTAGGTGTGCATTAGTGCCTCACTTTCCTCCCATGCAAATATCAGATCCTATCCTTGCTACCACTGGAAGGGGATTTGCCATTGGTTTCGTCAACAAAAACTACTTTGTGCAAGTGATCCTAATATCGGGCCATCGAATCCCCCCATAGCAATATTTTGGTATAGATATAGATATAACAACGCGTTGGGTTGGACGCTTCCATCATATGAAGGAAGGATAGAAGAGTTTAGACTAGTGGTTAGCTCGAGTGTTATAACACGTGAGGCTATAGACTTGAGCGACGATTGATGTATTTTTTTTTATCATGCAAAGAATAGTTAAAGTGACTCATGTAATTTTTTTATATATTAATGAAATTGGAAGTTTTTGTTCGGCATCTATGGGCTGAACGAGTTTAAGTCTGTTCGGCACTGTGATGCTGAACAGACTTAAGCCTGTTTGGCACCATGGTGCCGAACATCCTTAAGAATGTTCAGCACCACAGTGTCGGATAGGCTTTACTAAAAAAAAACCATCAAAATTAAAGTTTTTAAAAGGTAATTTTTTTTGTAACCTTGGGGGCTTCTGTATCGACCTCAATGAATGGTAAGAATTTCTCCCAAATGACCCCAAATCAGATCTTACACCCTCTAACCATGATTATATTCAAAATCATCAATATGCGCCAATCACTCAAATTCATTTTGTCAAATAACTCTCATTAGGAAACCTCCCTGGAATTCACTCCCCTCATTAAATGCTCCCCAAAATATTATGAAAGTGGGTTTGAGTTAGGGCCTTTGATTTGGCATCATCTCAAACCCCTGTTTGATGAGTAGTCATTAATCCCCTAAAATCCATTTAAGCCCTTGAAAATCACCTCCTAACTTCCACCCTCCATCTGTCCCCCCTTGCCACATGACATCCATCTAACCCTTCATCCATTTTGGCCAATGCGAGGGTGTGTGGTAAAGGTGCCTCTAGACCCTCGCATTCGAACCTCATCTCCACCATCCATTTTCCATGGTGGGCCCTACATGTTCTATCAGCCTTTGATGTTTAAGACCATTAATTGTAACCGAAATATAATAAACACAAGATGTTTTGTAGTAGAACTAACATAAAGAAAACAACTACTCATTACATATAAAGTGTTTCAGTACATGTAATCATATAAAGGATTACAAAATATAATGAAGTATAAAGTATGTAGAGGTCATCTCCTGTACAATACAAAAAATACAGTAAATATCTGTATATGGGGTCATCCCTCACACCGCACTCTCTTCCTCTTCCGTGTATATTTGTTGTGTCTGCTGCAAAGTCTATGAGGGGCTTGTGGAGCAATGGAAGGAGGAACTTGAGCTTGTGGAGCACTAGGAGGAGGTGGGGCTTGTGGAGCACTGGGAGGAGGTAGGGCTTATAGAGCACTAGGAGGAGGTGTAGCCTGTAGAGCCCTAAGAAGAGGAGGTGGGGCTTATAGAGCACTATGAGGAGACGGGGCCCGTGGAGCACTAGGAGGAGGTGGGGCCTGTAAAGCATGTATAGGAGCATTTGGGCGTTGTGCAGTCAATGAAGATGGGACATGGGGATCTAGAGACGCGGTGTCGATGCCATCTCATACAACCTGTTGTACACGACGCAACATATTGATCAATCTATCTCTCAATGTCTCTTCAATACCGCAATCCATAAAAGATTGAATAATCTGTAATGCATGCTCATTACACTGAAATAAAACATACCAAAAAGTTTAGGATGAATACATTTTCAATGATTAAAAAAGTAATTAACATAGACATACAAACATGAAACGATATACCTGGATGACAGTATCAATGGGTATGATACCCTGTGTCGGTGGTTCAGGTGCACCTATAGATCGATATAGTAGATTTTGCACGTGTATATGTGACACACGCTGATACCACTCTATATAAACAATGGCATACTCTGAGGGTTATATAGCTGGCACAGATCTATGCACATCAGATAACACGTGGCTCTCCCACACCTCCTATAACTGCTCCAAATATGCATATACCAGCTAATACGTGCCACAAACGCACCCTGAGTACCTCAAGTAATGGCTATGGGAGTGGAGGGGATGACTTAGCACTGCCAAAACTACCATAGGACACGCATGGGATGGTAGGGCTTCACGATCTCCAGGCACCTCAATAATGCATGAAAGTATGTAATGTCCTGAAATGCATGGTGTTCCCTACAATCGGTGTATGGTGTCCACCTCACCTGCACAAATCAGATAAAATGTATGTTAACATAGTAAGGATTGCCATAAACTACCAACATGTACCAAGATATACATAAATAACATATTAAATTAAAAAAAAAAACCAACAATACCTCATGGATCACCTATGCAATAATAGTCTCTCGTAAAACCCTCAAATTGTCCCTAAGGGGTCTCCTCTCCTTGCATGACATCCAATGCTACACGTGTGACTGCTCATCATGGTAGCCCATGTTACGATGTGTCTCTAAGGGACGAAAGTGCTTATAAATCCATCATTCGAGCAACATAACATAACCCGCCATCTGCTTGACCTCAATCCGATTGGCAATCCCGAGCTGACAATAAAGATAAGTCAATGCTTCAGCACCCCATGCGTATGTATGGACTTTATCCAGGTCCCATAGTAGCGCAAGAAAACAAAGGGCACCCGTGTACACGTCTTGTCTGCAAACAATGTACATCCCAAAATATACAACAAATAGCCCCTGGCAGCATATCTAATCTGATCCTCGCTCCATGCATCAATAACCCCTAAAAATACGAGCCTCAACCACTCCATCCTCACTGCTTGACCCCGTTTCTTATCCAACTCCTCCACCATAACCCCTGGTATCTCAGTCAGTAGTGTCTCAGCCTGTTCGCTAGATAATCGGGCTGGCTCAACCTAGATGGGAGTCCCTATCAATGGAATCCCAAGCAGAGTGTATACATCATCAAGCGTGATCGTCAACTCCCTAAATGACATGTGGAATGTGTTAGTCTCATGGTACCAGTGCTCAACAAAGGCGGAGATGACTACTCGATTGACGGACCGGTATGATGCATGCACTAAGGGGTATAGGCTCAACTCCCGCACAAACTCCATAAACTTAGAGTTCTAGACATCTTGGTCCTTTACCTGCCACTCATCAAACTTGTCTGCGTGGCTAATACATTTCAACAGCTCACATTCTTGTAAAAGAAAAAAAGAAACAATGTTAGCATAATACGCACGTATGAAATAACACAAATAAATAGTCAAATACATAAAATA